>JAQQZZ010026611.1:0-10905 GCA_030265115.1 Mopalia vespertina | reverse complement strand
CTTGGGTGTCCAGGATCATCATGCAGTCTTTTCTAAGCAATAAAGGAGCATTCAATTTCAAAACAGTGGACGTTTCATGGCTGTGTTTATTAGTGTATATATTTTTGGAAAACAACTCCATCATATAAGCTACTCTAGTGAAACTACTCTTAACGACACAATTTTTTTATTCAGATAAGTTACAGCTGTAGTTAAAGGGAGGTAACCAAAGGCCTGCTTTTGGCACAGAAACGAGAGTACATATATAGATTAATAAAATAAAAACAGGAAAAGGATCATGCATGCATGGACCAACGTAGGCCTACTATAGCTGTACAGACAGAGTTCAGTGAAAGCAGTAACAGCTAACAGCTTGGAAACTAAACTAAACTCGTTCGCTTTCTTTTCCAATTAACAAAGTTACCAAAGTCCCGCAACGTAGGTGTTACTCAAAGGATCTGCTCTATCGAATCAGTTTATCGTGTGCCTTATAATGACGGTACCTGGATCTAGTCTATCGATGGTGACCCCTTGGGTCATCGTCTTTCGTAGTTGATGACACAGCAATGAGAGCGTTATTTACCCACCGGTCACAGGCATCATGAGGCATGTAAGGGTCTCATCTACTGTGATCACCATCCAACAATCATATTTTCAAACTGCATCTATAGGCAATATGTGGCAGATTTCTGCGACGATTTGACAGCATTGAAAACGTATGCGCACATTTGTGCCAGAGTTTTGTCTCAAGTCGAAATTGTACTTACTCCAAACGCACGGGCGATGGGGTCTCGTATGGTTGTAATCAATTCATCGCACCCACCATATGTCATCTTATAGTCTACACAAGATGGCGACAAGACATAACTATAACAGGTAAAATATCGAATAAGCATTACTCCGTAAAGAGCTGCGGATTCCGTGAGCTGCGTATAGGTGCAAAACGTCTGTATAATTTTCCTTTGACAGCCTAGTATTCAGATCCCACTGTGACAGTCAATAGGCTTGTCGTCCCAGTTCTTTGTCGCTAAGAATAACATTGTATACGAACAAATAATAAACAGAATTCGTATATATTAATATTTTAAATAAAGCCAGATGAATCAGCACAGAACTTAAGGTGAGTCGATTTCTAGTATCAATTTAACCTAGCATTTCCCTTCTGACCAGAACCCCGGATTCCAATCCCGATGGAGTCAAATAAACATTCTCTCTATAGGACGTGTATAATTGGTTAATTTCTATTTCTTTGAAATACCAGTTTGCAGGTTGATGTATTCTAAATCCATGCCGAATATCTTATTGGCGATATATTCAAGGGCGTAGACCAGGGGGGGCTTGGGCCCCCCCCCCCCCCAAATTTTACCATGGCAAAAAAAAAATGTGTGACGGCTTTTTGCAAACATGAACGTTTGAAATTCATCTGAAAAAAAAGTCAGCAATAAGTAGAAATTCAACTCATAACTCATAAACAATCCATCAACATTCATTTTATTATTTTATATATAGCTATAATGATTTAAAACTGCATCTTAATACAACTATTTAAGAATGAGTGTATTTATTTATTTATTAGCCGGTCTAAAAATAAATTCAATTTGTGTATGTACAACTTTTTCCTTTAAAATTGTTTGTGGATATATACATGTGTTTGTCTTATTTGGATCCGGACTGGTCAAAACCACTGCGTCAATGGCTAACGGCTGTCTGATATGCATGTATTTTAGCAGAACTAAAACAACAATTTGTATGCCGAGATCAGTTAATTTTAAAATAAGTATGTGTCGACATGAAAGGTTGCTATAAATCATCCCGCACCTGTATATGTTTATGTTGTTTTGTGATTTGTTACACAAATATGGAAAAGCTACCAGCTTACAGAATATGTTATACGAATAAATCAACCTCTTTTAACCAAGAGCAGAAAAACAAAAACCGCTTCCAGCAGCGTATGGTCAGTGTACTTTTGGGTTAATATACCATAAGAGTATATGTCTTGTCTGCGTCAACTATGACTGTACTCAATCAGATTAGGTAGGCAAAAACATATTACACTAAACCTACAGAAGGTCTCCTAGATTTAATGCCAGTCTGGATATGAATATTTGTGACTTGTAATAAGATTTCTCATATCGTTCTGTACTGTGAATCGTAAAATGGCCAAGGTCTCCTATCAGTAATGCCTTTTTCCCATGAGCGCTTAGAAAAGAGTTTTGAATATTTCCTTATGAAAATAACCATAAATGTAGATATATAATAACGCTTGTGTTAGCATTGCTTTCCCAAAACATAAAAAAAATATTTTACTACTTTGATGAATTATGAGTTGTCACCTGGGTTTGTGTCAACAACGTTACTTCGACATGTACAATGTCACATTACTGGAGCTATGGGTCTTTGCTCTAGTTTGGTCACTAGGGGGCAGTACTAAATAGTCGTCTGCTTTGACCTCTTTGTGTTTAGTTCCTTTAACTTTAATTTACTTAATCAAATTCAAATCAACGCCATTCACTAATGAAGTATATTTTGAGTAGACCTATATCAACTCTGTTACTCATCCAATGATAAACTTTAAAAAGGTATTATTTAATGCCGTTTTCATAAGTCAAATATAGATAATTATACAATTAATTTTTATGTTTTGTTCACGGATATGAACTTCATAGAGCAATGGTGATTGTTGTTTAACTAATGCATCAACAACGTTCCGGTATCGCCTTTCAAAAGCCCACTTGTCACGCATGCAATCCAGATACAGTTTACTAAAAATTCATCCTCTTGGTACATAAAAATCACATTTCATGAAAAACTCAATCCAAAAATCTTGTAACTGAAAACATTGACTTTCGTTTATAAGAACGCATGACTTTGGCTAACATTCTTTTATTTTCTCCGCTATACGGGCGTCAACGCCACTTGACAGAAACACGGAGAATCAGCAAATAAACAAGCGATAAATTCACAAAATCAACATTGTTCAGATGCTGATTGTATTGCAGAATACCGTAGTAACATGCGCCAAAGACTACTGAAGTGTCATTTTTGTAATAAGGCAAATGAATTTGCCCTGTAAGTAAAATTAATGAATATCAGCTTCGTCACTTCAGATCGAGGTTTTATCTTTGATACCGCCACAGCTTGAAATTGTGGATTAACTTGTGCACCATAACCCGACGCAGATTTGGACAGAAATTAGATATAATGGGGAGATGCGTAGAGATAGTTGGCCGTGATGTGTGAAGTGTCACTGAAGTGTCGATGTATTTTACCGTCAGTTGTGGTTGCTTTAACGCTTTCCAAATCAATACCACCTGGATGTAGGGACAGGGGCTCGGTACCATATAGATCTTATATATGTATATAGAAAAGGAAAAGGACAGACACTCTGGGGTCGACACAGCTTGTACTGTGGTAAAATTTAACCGATTCAAGTCCACTAATCACATAAAATAAATGAATACTACCTGGCCGTGTTAGAAAAATCGTTCATCTTCAAATCCTAACCCAGAATTGTGATGTTACTTGTCAATAATTCTCAAATTTTGCTTGCAAACACAAAACTTTTCAGCCTACGAGCGATGTATGCGGTTAGCTGTGATTGGATAATAAAATGTCGATGGCCTATTTCGTCATTATCCAATCATAGACCAGGCATTCCGCACAATTACACTTGTTGGATCTGACGAAAGATATGGATGAAATACAATAGGAAAGGCAGAAATATGCCAAAATGGGCTAATACTAAAAAAAACTCTGACAAACTTGAACTTTTTAAAATCACTGTCATCGCAAAACTAATTGCAACTGTTACACGTGTGCCTTTCTTCTGAAAAGATTGGAACTCACAGATTTCGTGATATCTGAGCGGCTAGAGCTCTGAAGGAAGATGCGTAAAAATAATAGATGGTGCTGGGCTGCTATGTACATCCGGGCATTTGAACTAGTATTTGCTATTACATAATAAAGAAGGATTGCTACTTATGACGTAGTGGGAATGGGGATGAGTAAAAATTATAGATGGCGCTGTGCTGCGATGAACATCCGGGCATTTGAACTAGCATTTGCTATTACATGAAAAGGAAGGGTTGTAACTTATTAAGTAAGAGAAGCGGATGGGTCACAGCGCAGAACTGACTGAGGGCTGTAATGGGATGGTATGGGTGTCTTCCCCTGATGCTTTGCGCGCGGAGGACTGTTGCGAGAATTGACGAGATGTGACGAGAGTTGGCATGGGGTGCTGTGGGATGACAACAACAACACACGGAGTGACTTCCCTTTATGACTTAGGAAGGGTTGGCCCTAGTGCCGTCATGGGGTGGTGTCGGTGTCGTGCCGTGATGCTTTACGCGCGGTGGACTCTCGAGAGCGTTGCTGAGATGTGACGAGAGTTGGCATGGAGCGCTGTGGGGGTGACAACAACGCCATGAGGAGTGATCTCCCCTTACTACTAAGGAAGGGTTGACCCTAGGGCTGTCATGGGGTGGTGTGGGTGTCTTTCCGTGATGCTTTGCCGCGATGGACTCTAGCTAGTTGGCGAGATGGGACTAGATTTGACATGGAGTACTACAGGATCAAAGCAATGACATCAGGAGTGATCTCCCTTGGCTCAACCAACTTGGCCGTCACAGCATGTCATTCTCGGAAGATGCTCTTTTTCTCTGTCACACCCGCATCGCACCGGACAGTGGCAGCGGCGGCGGAGTGACGCCGCAGCAGTGGGTCGTGGCCACGACGTAGTGCTGCCGTGTTATGCGGTGTAACGCCGCAGCAGAACGTCATGGCGTCGTGACGTCGTGGCACATGCGCACAAATTAATATATTGAGTAAAGTTACATAGTTTGACTTTGAACATCAATAGTCATCTCTCTCAAAGGTCTGTAAGTATTATTTGTTTATTGTTTGTTATATAATAATAGTAATGTATTCCCTTGAGTTAGTAAAATATCACTCAATCCACCGAGAATATTTTGACTGAGAACCCTGGGTATTAGATAAATTTAGATTAATTCAGATAATTATAGTTACGATAATAGGTACAAATAGCCACATGCTGCGAATTAGTCAAAAAACGTTACGCCTTACCTTATCCACTATCAAGAGAATAGCATGTCTTTGGTGTTTATTTAAGACAAAAGGAGATTTTTGCCGCGGGTTATTGACTAGAAATATATATAGTCTTTATACACAAAAACGGAAAGTAAACACAAAACGGTAGCGGTATCCAACAATAATGGCAATTGCCATTGTTCACTACACAACTAATAACTTTATGCCATGTACAATGTAAACAAATACAAAATATGAAAATCGCCCTATTCACCGACATTCAGTCACCAACCACACTTGAAATGAAGAAACACACGCTTACAGGTGTATCTGAAAAGAGAAAGGTTTATCTGTCATTATTGCTGTTTCTGGCATTACGGATTAACTTATGTCATGGGATCAAAGACAAAATAGGTAAGTTAATTACAATTATTCATAGGTATCTTCTTCGTGCTGTCAAGTATAGATTGCGTTAGCTCTAGTGCGCAGAGTATTTTTTTTTTAGATTTTTGATATTGCACTTCTGCGGGTCCTTATCATCTTATATTAGGTTTTACTGTGTTAAAAACAATTCTGACTGTTTTCCTCAAATATACCCGGGCAAGACTCATAGTTCTTATCGTGGATTGACGCTTTTGTCCACGGATATTTAAGGAAAAAGCCAGAAAGGATTTACTACAGAGAAAACGAATATAAGACGATAAGGTCTATTATTAGTTCAATACCAGAAATGTCAAAAAGTAATATTTATCGCAATAGACCTAAGATTGGGTATGCGCTTCTTCAACTTCAAAAAGTTATTTGAAACTTGTTCAATTACCAGGCATCATCTACGACGTTTCTACTGAACTCTTCCCCAGTGTTACAGAAGAACAAGTGAACGCCTTCAGCAGTGCCCCACCTACACAAATATACTTGCTGTTGATGAATTCATCAAGTCCAACCAATGTGTTGAGAAGAGGTAATTTTGGTGTTGTCGCAATGTGTCAGTTAAAACAATTGTGTTGAACTTTATATATTTGATCCAACCAGACGTCTTGCTTCCTGCACATTATTTGACTCGAACGGTCCTTAACTGCTGTTAGCGCAAATACAAAATTTTCCGTAAGTCTAAACCTTTTGGGTCATAACGTCGCTGAGTAGGTTTTGCATTTGACTGATGATCGCCCATATAGTTACACTCACGAACCTTGGTACTATATACAGAACATCTTGAATATTTGATCAGCTATTAAAGTAGTGTTCATTTATGTCTGGATAACTACCTTTTTGCGACAGAACGCAACTTCTCGAACTTTGTTCATATCTTTACGTGTAGGATACTGCTTTCTCTCGTTTTGATTGCTTATGTTTTGTTCATTGATACACACCATGGCTGATCTGCAGTTTTGCGTTCCAGTCTGAAATCAGGACAATATAAAACAATTTGTTATATCTACGTATTCACGTGATAGAACCATCCTCAGTGCATACAAGGAGATATGACAAATCTACTGTTTTTATCCATCTGCTGTCAAAATATATATTTCAAAATATGAATTTTCGTGCACTTGCAGCAGTATACTAAAAGAGTTAGACGTTCATCAAGACACGACTCCATACGTTGTTATTGCCTTAAAAAGCCTGTATTATGATTCATTAATAACATGATTAATTGTAAGATACAGACTGTTAATTAAAACTGGGCTTGTGTACTTGTATAGCATATCTTAGCAAAATCAATATTATATTTCAACAGGCCCTGTTTACTTTTTGTCACGCTGGTGCTAATACCCAGATGCAATATCGATGTGCGTGTCTTAAATCTCTCAAGCGGAGCGGACAATTTTTATTTATAGATTTCTTATTCAAATCATTACAAAACTGACATTGATAGGATAAATTGAATTCAAAATTCTTGAACCGGTTATCAGATTTATTAAACCCTTATCGTCTCTCTGTTTTCGCGTTCTACTTTCTTCAATCTAGTTGGAGAAATACAATATAAGTGCCGCCATTAAAACGGTAAGCCACCACTAACCAATCTTTCGCACGTAAAATGTGACCAGAATATTGACTTGGTAATTAGTGTTGCTTCCATGTTTGCTTTTATAATTCAGCTAATGAATGTCCCACATATCCCACGGGAGGAAAGCTCGTAAAAACCAACCCCGCTATCGCCGGAGCCACATCGTGTGACTCACGTATATACCTGATGGTCTATACACGGACTCCATCCCGTGAACGGTAAATCGAAGTAGGATTAGTAAGCGCACAGGCTACCACTAAGCCACGGGTTACAACAGTGTGAACAGATGTCTCAAAATGCACAGATATCGATCTGGTAATTTATATAATCTCATCCATGAAGCAGAAGCACGAGGAGAACCAAATCTTCTGGATGAATTTTAATCAACTATGATTTTTTTTTCTCGATTTTAACTGTCGCAAGGTTTAAGCGATATGTAGTTGTTTAGAGTAAAATGTCTAGGTTAGAATTTGAAAGGCCTTATGAGGTAAAATTTAATAACTCTACTGGTAATAAATCCTACTGGGTGTTGTCCGCTAAGAAGTGGACCTTTATCAATTGTGCCGACAGTATCGGAACTGTAAATACGCATGATAACCCCAATATTTTAACAATCGAAATGTCCAGTAAGGAGATTGAGTAATTGTGTTAATAACTGATCTTAATATTTATATGTTGATTAGTGAGGACCTTTATTGGTTCTGGTATTCATGTACTGATATCCCAACTAAGATGTCCACAGCTGACCTCAGTATCCGCCATGACAGAGACTCTCCGAATTCCACACCTGGCCCTGGACATTGACACCTGTAGGTTTTCACGTAATGAAACTTACACCATACACCTTGAACACCAGTTATATTTTCTTCCTAAAATGATTATTAGTATTGCTGAACTGGAAAGCTGGAAGAAAGTAATATTTGTTATGAACAACAAGTTTGGTGAGTACCTCACTTGATTCTTTATTTAACTAATACGCCTTGTGATTTTATTAAATGTAATATAATATTTCTGTAATAATTGCGCCTCCCCAATAATCCATGGTTAGTCTAAAATAGGATCGAACCTGACTAATATCGACTGATTACTGGCAATGTACTTCAATAAATTTGACCAGGCTTACGGTCAATAGAAATCTAAAACGTCTATATTTGTTTTTAACTATTTTCTCTTCTATTCTTTCTGTCCGGATTTTGCAATGTGTATGTCACCAAAACACATTTACTGATTTTATTGGGATTTTTAATACAACCAATTACAAATCGATGCTTGTCATCAGGTTCCTTAAAACCAAAAATTTGATTTCTATGAATGATGGCTTTGATTGACATAGTTTTAAACACAATATTTACAATTTTTAAGATCGAAAGCGCAGCATTTAATATATAGACATATTTAAAATACATATATGGGATATAGCTTAACAGGTAATATGTTCACGCCAATCAATCAATCAAATCGATTTTCCAAATAAAAGCTTTCAGTATCAAGAGTATTTTTGGTTAATTGCCAATAATGCAAAAAAGCAAGTTAAAAAACTGATAAGCATAACTGTTAATCTTTGAAAGTTAAACGTTAGTCGGTCCCCGATGAAATACAACAGCAACTTTGAAGGACATTAATACGTTTGTGCGATTAATGTACAAAATGTATTACATATTTGTGTGTATTCCACACGAGTTATATGTGCAAATACAGTGACATCTGGTGTTTTTGTTATAAATTGTAACACTACGTATTGTAGTTAATAACTGATGTGACAAATATATTTTAGCATACATCATTCCTATGCTTATCCTTTTGTCTTCAGTTCAGCGATATGCACAACACTTTACTCAGGAACTTTCAAAGGCAGGAATAGAGTCTGTTTTGTGGATTGGAGGAGATATAAAGCCTTGGACAGAGCAACAGAAAATTGTTTTTGTTGCAAAGAATTTAAGCAGTATTCAGGAGATGGTAATGATTAATAATATAAATTTATGTTTCATTAGCGACAAACTTATTGATATGATGATAGATACTCTCTTTGATGACATTATAACCTTACTTTTACAGTATTCATTTGGATCATGATTGTCTTAGTTAATTAATATTGACTTTTGGTTAGGTAGTATTTTGGTGATTATTTTTTGCATATAGTTGGCTCAGATAATTTTTTTAATTTTTTAAATTTTTAAAATTTTTTTTATCCAATATTCATTCAATCATTGTTCTAACAAGTATAATTACTATCGTGTTATAACTAAATAACATATGACAGTATTTTACAGATCCATCAAAATGTAAATTTTTAACACAAACATTTGTGTATAGGTAAGGGTAGTATATATTTATAATACACAAATGGGTGAAAAGATAGATGATACATCATAGTCTCAGAACAAAGCTTGCCATCTTTACCAAAGCGCATTAAAGTGTTCTATATTATTTTTTTTTAAGTGAATTATTTTTCTATTTTCAAATATTGGCAGAATATTAACTGTAGCTCTTGGAATGAGACATGTTTATCTTGACATCTCTTTGAATAGATATAATATCTAGTAATAAGCAACACCATATTTACTGGTATGAAAAAGTCTGTGGATTTAGGTTTACCTAAAATGCAATCCATTTCTGTTAAATTTAGACTGATTCCTACAATATCATATATCCACTTATTGAGAGCCTCCCAGAGAAGGGTGATCACGTGACATTTACTAAATAAATGTTCAATCGTTTCACTCGCTGTGTGACAAAAAGTACAGAGTTCATCTTTGTTAATATCAATTTTAGACAGGAATCTATTTGTTCCAATTATTCTTTGGAATAGTCTATATTGAAACCATTGAAATTTTGTATTCTTACAGATAAAAAGGTATACTGTAAGCATTTTCCATTTTTCTTTTACTACATTGACCCATTTCTTCTGGCTTGTAGGTTCTGTGTGTTTTGGTAATAATGAGCCATATAAAGCTTTACATCCTGCTTTGTATTTTAATACTAATATAAGTCTCTTTGGTACATGTAGATAAAGGTCCGTTTTGACAATAGATAATTTGATTTGACGATCGAGTAATTGCCCTTGTTTATCAGCGAAGAAACGCTAGATACATAACATTTGTACTGGGTTTTATACATAATAAGTCTTCTAATCCATGTAACTTTTAATGATATCATTAAGCATTTTATATCAGTCGTTTTTAAGCACCCTTTACTGTACGACTGTACTATCACATTTCGTTTTACCTTGGTTTTGACTGCCATATACATGAATAAAACAGGGTTTCTAACTGTTTGATATATTTATCATCTGGCTTTGGTAAAGAAATGAACAGGTGGTTGAGTTGACTGATAATTAAAGTTTTTAAATCGTAATTCTATCTAGAGGTGGTAATATTCTCTATGATCGTAGATTTAATTCTGGTTCAATTTCAATTAATACAGGATTAAAGTTTATTTCAATCACGGTTTTATTATTGCCTGAAAAAATAGTTCCTAAGTGTTTGAAATCGGATTGATTCCAGTCTATTTATATCTATGGTTGAAGGTTTCTCCACAAAATATTGTGCCGCAAATCCAAACCGATTTTGTTTTAGCAATATTAATTTCAGAACATAATATGAACAAACATGGCGAAACAGGATCCCCTGTCTGCAGCCTCTGGATATGGCACAGAAGTCAGAAAGAAAACCATTTTGTATTACTGCTGTTTTGATGTCGTTACCAAAAAGTTTAATCCATTGTATAATAGAATCGCCAAAATTGAAAACATTTAATGTTTGAAAAATAAAGGGCCAAGGAATTGAATCGAATGCCTTTTCGAAGTCTATCAGCAACAAAAGTCCTGGAATATTAGATGATTCACAGTATTCTATAACATCATATATAACACG
>JAQQZZ010026600.1:0-10906 GCA_030265115.1 Mopalia vespertina | reverse complement strand
ACCATTTAATTACCATCAGGATTGACACATTACCATTTAATTACTGTCAGGATTGACACATTACCATTTAATTACCATCAGGATTGACACATTACCATTTAATTACCATCAGGATTGACACATTACCATTTAATTACTGTCAGGATTGACACATTACCATTTAATTACCACCAGAATTGACACATTACCATTTAATTACCATCAGGATTGACACATTACCATTTAATTACCCTCAGGATTGACACATTCCCATTTAATTACTGTCAGGATTGACACATTACCATTTGGCAAAGCAGCTTAATGTGAATTCAAGTTTAAAGCAGTGTACAAGGGTTTTTCACTGATAGCATTGTACTCAACCAAGATAAACCACACACCACCATAACATGGTGAGGGTTAAGCTCTATAAACTGCTCAGATACTTCTGACCAAGGGCTTCGGCAGAGGGGTGTCCACCCGTCCAAAAGCACACCCTGAATTGAACAATTGCCTCATTTGGACCCCCTGTTTTGAGAAACTTTAACATGCAGGAGATAGGAAAACTGTATAAATTGGACACCCAGTTACTTAAAAAGTGACGCAAAATGACCATTTTGGACACCATACTTTTGATTTCTGGCTAAGCCCCTGCTTCTGACTGAGTTAATCCTTTAAGCTCTGATTAGATTATACTATTTCTATTTGATGATTGAAGATTTGTGTTACTCCTTTTTTTTTCTTTGTTCGATTGGGGCTCAATGTTGACTCAAGAGTATTTCAATTACATGACAAGGGATTGTGCTTCTCACTCTGCCTAAATAATACAAGGTGTGGAAACCATCCCCTCGATTGCTGGAGCAGCCTCGCAGGACTCTTTCATATACCAGTGAAAAAGGGAACTCGATGGTGTGAGCAGTCCAGCAAAGGATGATCAGATGTCAGAAAGGGAACTCGATGGTGTGAGCAGTACAGCAAAGGATGATCAGATGTCAGAAACTCTAACTCCACATTTGAACAATATTAAATGGAGGATATTACAGTGCAGTTTAAAAAATCATTAATTATGGCCCTGGAGTGACTGGCCGAATGGATAACCCATGCGACACAAGTGTAGAGTGGGTTATTTTCACCATCAATTATGAGAGCAACATTTGTGCAGGGGTAGTTAAGCTGGAGATTAAACCCAATTTGAGACATCATTTTAGCACATCATTTTTAACAATCTCAATTCAGACTAATTTGGGCATTGAAAAAAGGAATAAAATTCAATTTAACACTAAAAAAATAATATATTTTTTTAGTAAAAAACTCTATGTGGTTTCCTTGTTATGATTTTCAAACAACACTATGTAGTATTCTATTAATTATTTACACCAATAATAAACTCAAACCCTGACAAATTCCTTAATCAGCTGTGAGCTTTACAATGCCAGAATATTTATGTCCCTCTAGTCACCAGAGGAGTTATTTTATGGTTGGTGATTCGTTTTGTTTTGCAGGAGCATTGAACAGTTGACTTATCAGCTGAACAGGGCTAATTGGGAAAGAATGAAAAATTTGACTTTTGCTGCTGTTGACATGCTGTTGTACAAAAGTCAAAACAGGGTTTTCAGGGATTTATTACTTGAAACCCCTTTCTAAATAATAAAATTCTACTGGTCAACTTCTTTATTTAGTATATCTGTGTTTGCGGTAGTGCAATCTACACTGGAGTCCTCTATTTAATCTGTCAATCTGAAGTGTGCAGACGTCGCCACAAAGTAGTCTTGGCAGGGTCAAGGTTCGGAGAGTGATAACAGAAGTGTTATTACACTGAAGTGAAATTTCACTTTGATGTTTGAAAAAAATCCTGATATATCATTGGTATATAAATACTATTGTTATTTAAACTTCAAGGTACAAAATTGTCTACTGTATACCTTTGTCAATGGCAAGTATGTTCACATTGTGGGTAGCGTTTGTCTCTCTGTCTAATGGTCTATGCAGATACACTACTCCCATCTCATCAACACGGAACTGGCGGAGAGGATCAGAGTTAAAACTACGATCGATAGAGAATCTGAAATAAGAAAGATTAATTCATTGATTTGTTTTTAGCGCCATGCTTAAGGTTATTTCCTTTAAAGAATGGCACTACAATACAATTCACTTCAACACAACCGTAAAGCGGTAATTAACGTTCTTACAATGCCAAGTATAGACAGAATGCTTCTTTTTCAAACATGCTGTAGTAAGTAATTGGGTTCTGCTATAAAATGTTATAAGATTTATCCATTTAAATACATGGGTTTTTAACACTGTTTACAGGTACATGTATTCCAATTATAGATAGAGTCGGAGAGACTGATTGGTGTTTTATGAAGTGCTTGAGGGTACTAATATGACACTATCACAACCATAAAAAGTGAATTGTTTTGATAATGTTGGGAAGTTAGTTTTCCTCCAGTGCTAGGTAAAGATGGCATTATAACTATGCATCAGTTTCTCTTGATCAAAAAAGTTGTATTCCTCCAGTGCTTATTAAAGACAGCGCTACTTTGCTCAGAGATCACCACCCTTAGCCTAATACTATAAGAATACTTCATGTATATGAGAAGATGGACAGTTAGCAGGTCTTCTTCTCTGAGTCTTATACCATAACACCTGAAGAAATGCCTAGGGACATGGCGAATGTTCCAAGTGACTCTTGATATCCTGTAATTGGCACTGGGAGAGGATCGATTGATTGATTGGTGTTTTACGCCGTGCTTACGGGTATTTCACTTATATGACGGCAGTGTATTCCAACAAAAATTGACACTAGCACAACCAAAATGTGAAGCGTTTCCATAATGTTGGTAAGTTAATGGCCTTGTATTTAATGATAAAACAACACTACCCCCTTTTTCTAGTTCATGAGATTGATTGATTGGTTGGTTTTTTACGCTCTGCTTAAGGGTATTTCACTTATATGACGACAGTGTATTCCAACAATAATTGACACTAGCACAGCCATCAAATGTTATGTGTTTTGAAACTGCTGGAAAGTTAATTTCCTCCAGTGCTAAGTAAAAACAGCATTGCTACTCTTCAAGCAAACTGCCCTTAGCCAGAGAGCTAGTTCATGAGAAGAAGTTCCTCATTTTCCCAATTAAACAAATATATTATTATGGAAGGCTTACCTTTGAATTCAACAGGATGCTGACTACTTGGAGTATAAACAATGATGTGGCTGATAGTGAACATTACGGACAGTAAAAAGTAAAACCAATTATTTTATTAGATCTTACAATCCTACTGAAGATATAATATTAGACTGATTGATTGATTGATTGGTGTTTTACGGCGGTGTATTCCAACATTAATTAATTAACTTTTATTTAGAAAGTTAATTTTCCTCTAGTGCTAAGTAAAGACAGCATTGCCACTTTTCAAACAAACTGCCCTTAGCCAGAGGGCGATATAACATTAGGGATTATATTCTAGGCTATAGAGAATGATATAAGCCTTACTCAAATTCCTTGTTTTCATCGCTGTCTGCATCTGTGGCTGAAAAGGTGGCTAGTACAGTTCCTACAGTTATGTTCTCATAATATTTGACTGCAATAGAGGGTGGTGTAAAGACTGGTTTGTTGTCATTATAATCTTGCACTGTTACTTCGATATAGGCTAGAACTTTGTGATTGGGACTCGGTACATCATCCACACTCACAGTTACATTGAAAAAACGTAACTCTGGATTCTCATAATCGATTTTCTGAAAAAAAATAAAATTAAAATAGTAAAATAACAAAAAAACTTACACCAACATCCAAAACAATTATTCAGAATATATACTGTAAAATATTGGCTACATATAAATAGTACACCAATAGGCTTCTACAAATATATCTTGCCACTTGAAAGGGACTTTGTTTATCATTCAGACACTGCATGACCAGCAGAGTCCTCTTTAAGAATTAACTGCATCTAACGGTGTTAAGATTTGTTTGTTTGAATGATAAGGGTTTAAAACCATACAGCAGTGTTTATAGCAATTAAGCCTCGCCTTAAAAATCACACTGAACGATTTAGTCACTTTAAACTATCAAGCTCCAACATGACATTTAAACCCTATTACCTGTAGCCAGTTCTTTATTACAAGTTCCATTTGCTGCTGGAATTTTGAACGCATTTCCAGTAACATATATATATTTCAGGCCAGCAAGCAAAACGAGAGGGTGAAGAGGATTGCTTCAGATTTCACAATGCTTGCTCTCTTATATTATTCAGTATCTGTTCCCTAATACTTGGCATTTTAGCATGATTTTCAACAGAGCTTACACCAAACTGCATAGAGACACCTTCAATATGGCCTTTGAAGCAACTGCTACGTCAATAATACTTCATATCTAAACACAATGTTTGGTTGTTTATTTGGTTGATTGAGGTTTAACGTCGTACTCAAGGGTATTTCACTTATATGACAACGGATTGTCCACTTCACACAGTTCCTTCCCTAATTATGATGAAAAAACGTGAGGAAACCTAGTAAAAATTAGAGGTGTAACAATACACTGATACATCGTTGTATCGTGATATTTTTCCTGACGATACCATACGATATTATATAGCCCTGTATCGTGATACCACATAAGTGTGTTTTATGGCCTTTCTAGCCAGACACCACAGTTCGAATCCTGGTTGAGGCATTAAAAATGTATATTTATTTGAATCCTTCCATGACTTTATTTCACAAAACAATTAATAAACCAAACAAACCAACCAAGCAGTTTAAATTTGCCATTAATAACCAGGAAAATTTAATGCTGAAGAAGCCTGAATCAAGAAAATGCAGGATCGCAATACGTATCGTATTGTGAGGCCCATATCGAGATACGTATCGAATCGTGTATCGATACACCCCTAATAAAAAACACCCCCTGTGATTACCAGAGCCACATCATGTGACCCACTCATATACTGAAAGGTCCACAAAGTTACTGTAAAAGACAACTGTCTGCAGGAAAATAATCTCTTAGTTACACCTGAAGAGTTACTTGCTTAATTAGTTTTGAATTTTCTTTTTCAAATAAATCTATTATGTGTGTTAAGGGTGCTAACTGAATTGACTTTGTGTGAATATCTAGATGACAGACTTACTGAAGTTTTGAAGATACGCAGTATTCCCTCGTTTGTGGCATTTAGGGTGTCGATTTTGAAGTACTCTTTATCCTTATTTTTCTCTAAACTATATATGAGCTGGGCGTTGATTCCCTCGTCACTATCGGAGGCCGTCACTGATATAACAGTGGCATCTTCGAAGAGATGTTCAGACATGACTGCTTTGTAAACTGTTTGGCTGAAGACTGGTTTCTGATCATTGATATCTTTTAATCGGATGGTTATTTCTTGATCCGTTGGTTGTGAAAGAGGTGTCCTGGGACCTTCGTCAACAGCTTGTACTATGATGGTATAAGTGGGCTGCTTCTCTCGGTCCAGAACACTAGAATTGGGAGTCACAACGTTTATTTGTCCAGAAAACGTATCAATACCAAATATATTTAATCCATTGGCTTTATCTTGGTCCTTAATACTGTACCTAACCTTTGCATTAATGCCAAAATCATTATCCACAGCATTTACAGCAAACACATGAGATCCTACCACTAGGAAAAACATAAGATACAAATGTCACAATTATTATCAACATATACAGTGAGTGTTAAATGAAATATGTATATCTTTTCAACAGCTTGTCAATACTTATCCTTAGATTTGGTCTTAATTTTTTATTGAACTAGGTTAACAATGATTGATTGATGTTTCATGCCGTACTTTAGGATATTTCACTTATATGACGGATGGTTTAACACCGTACTCAAGGCTATTTCACTTGTATGATGACAGATTATCCACTACATACTGTTTCTTCCCTAATTACGGTGGAAAACCGGGCAGAAACCTTGCAAAAACCAACCCCATTATTGCTGAGCCACATCATGTGACTCCCTCATATACCGGAGGGTCGACAGATGGACTTGATCCTATGAACGGTAAATCGAAGTAGGATTAGTAAGCACAGACACAACCACTAAGCTTTGGGGCCCACCTCCTTAAGCTAAAAAGTATACTCTAAAAAGTAGTCCCTATGGCACAGGGATGTTGATTAATTTACACCGATTAATCATCTCATGTTCTAGATAAACTCTTAACTTATTTGTTTTGGTGAGGTTTAAATAATGTGATATTCAAGGATGTTTCAGCAACAGACTGACCTCTTAGTCTGCCTCACTAAAATATGGTGGAATATTGGGAGACATTTTAACAAAAACCCACACGATTGATTTGTTTGTTTGATTGATTGGGGTTTAACGCTGTACTTCTTTATTATTTCATTCACATGACGGCGTGCCAGCCCAATGGGTGAAGGAAACCCCCTTGAGACCACCGGAAGTAATACAATGCCATCACAAACAGATCGGCTTCACATTGCCCGTAAGCTCTGAGAGCATCAGAGTATCCAGAAACTCCTTCCCAACCCTCCACCCCACATGATTGAAAGAGTCCCAGATATAGCAGAGATCCAATGGGTTATATTAGGACTGATTGAGGGTACACTTACAAGCTGTGCTGTGCTCATACACGGACCCCTCTAACAAATTAGTGGCAAACTTTGGACTGTTGTCATTGATATCGATGGGAAACACACGGACATAGGACACCCCAGTACGCTTGTTAGGCTTTGTCGGCTCATCCACAGCCAGAATGTTAAACTCATAAATTGCCTGTCCATCTGGAGAATCTCGGTCAAGGGCTTTAGTCACTGTAATCTGCCCTGTTTTACGATCAATCCTAAATGTTCCATCATCAGAAAGTGGTCCATTTAGACTGTATTCAATATCATTGGGTCTCTCCGTGTCAGGATCGGTAGCTTCAACCTATAAATTTAAGAAGAACTCATTACAACAAATTGATTCATTGAGTTGGAATGCCGTGTTCAATTTAAGTTCACTAATAATAATATTAATAAATTTAGTTAACAATGAAAAGAAAATAGTCAAATCAAAAAATGTACACAAATTTCTTATCCATAAAATATGCACATTCTTTTAATATTTAAACATGAGGACAATAAATAAATAGTAAAATCATCAAAGTAATTTAGATAATAGTGTTTATAAATTGGATATGTATATTATCAAATGTACTTATTGATTAACAATAATTTTTCGTCTGACATTTTGAAGTTATCACAAAAGTTATATATTATGTTGATTAAAAAAGTAACATACATGAAGATTTTTTAAAAATTGTAATGATGAGGCATTCTTAAAGCTTAATGGTAAATTATTCCAATGACCCCCCTTCCGTTTGATATAAACTCTTTTTCATGTATGTTGAATTAAAAGAAGGTTTGTCTGATTGGGGTTTAACATCATACTCAAGGGTTTTACACTGATATGAAAACAGGTTGTCCATTTCACACTGTTCCTTGCCTAAATACGGTGGAAAACGGAGTGGAAACCTCGTGAAAACCACCCCCATAATTGTCTGAGCCACATCGTGTATACCTGATGGTCAACAGGTGGACTCAATCCTGTGAACAGTTCATCAAAGTAGGATTAGTAAGTGCACTCGCTCATCACTAAGCCATGGCCAGGGGCCGAATTAAAAGGAAGATGGATATCGAAAGTAGTTGAATGTTATGTACGCGTTTGTAAATTTATGTTATGAATGAATAATGTATTTTAAACATTAAAGGTAACATTTTGTACTTTATTCTTTCATATACTTTCATCCATCTTAGTGCTTTACATTCAAGTGTATGTCAATACGGGGGTTTCCAGTTATGACAACAGAGTGACATCCCTTTGCGAAATACCGTTACCGTTTACGGCAAGGAAGGGCAAATCCACGATTTTTAACATAGAGGGATACGGAATATTGCAAATTAGCAGGTAAACGTTAATAAAACCATATGAATTTCCTTTTCCCATAGCTGTAAATATTATTTTTTGCAAAAGTTACAATTCTAAAGCTATATTTTCCTGAAAACCAACAATCTGCAATGTTAAAGTATAGACAGGCTGCCCTACGATGCCATAAAGTGGCAACGTCATTTCGCAAAGGGACGTCACTCTGTTGTCATAACATCATAACTCAAAACCTCAGTATTGGCAGATAATTCAAGGAGAGTTCCTTGTTTTTGTAATTTAAAAAGACGATTTATGAGTATTTGAGGACAGGTTCCCTATACAGAGCTACAGTAGTCCATATGGGTAATATATAACTGTAATAAAAAAGCTTTCTTGTTTTTTAAGTCTAAATAAGTTTGAAATTTTCAGAGGATGCCTATTTATTTAGAAATGTGAGCACCAATGTAATCTGTATGGTTTTGCCCAGTTAGTGTTTCGTTATGTAAATTCCTAGTAGGTTATACACAATTTATTAGTTGTAATATTATACCCGAGAGTTGGATAGACATCATATGTTAGTAAAATTGCTTAATGTCCTTAAATTATATCTGCATCCAAATAATAAAAACTTAAGATTTATCAGGATTAAATAACATATGGTCACTTGAGCAACACATCTCAATAGTTTTCACATACTTAATTATGCACTTATATGAGAGCGGTGTATTCCAACAATAATTGACTGTCACTAGCACAACCAAGATGTGAAGCGTATCCAAAATGTTGGAAAGTTAAATTTTCCTCCAGTGCTAAGTAAAGACAGCATTACTACTCTCCAAACAAATTGCCCTTAGCCGGAGGCTGCCAGGACTAATAAACAGCAGGTATTTTTATTGATAAAAGCGTTCTGTTATATATATATATATATATACACAAATATCTGGCTAAATGTACATATTTGACCAAGCGTAGTAGATAGGCCTACATATCTAGCAATCAAACTAATTTTAATATCTAAAATGGGTACTCAGTTACAAAAATTATGTACCCGTTTTCAGCACTAATACATACAGAATGTAGCAAGTTTAACAGTAATTTTAATTAAAAAGAAATCCTTAATACCCACCTGAACAATGACTTGCACCCGTGTATCGTTTTCGTATATGTTCCTGACCTCATAAGGATTTTGAGTGAAAGTGGGTGCATTGTCATTGGCATCTTTCACCGTTATTTCCATATAGGCATTGTCATAGAAGGCTCCATCATCTACTCGTACACTGATATTATAGAACTGAAGCAAAGACAGACAGACAAGACATAATCAGCAGTTTGGTAAATTATTGACTGAACATATTGAGAAGTTGATGCTTTACGGCTAGGCCATGTTCAGACACATTGCATTATATGTCGTCCTGTTCAAACAGTTAATTACATCAGTACAACCGAAAGAATATGTTAAACGTTTGCTATGTTGGAAATTTTACCTTCCTCCAGTATGAAGTAACGACAGCTTTGCTTTACTCCAAACAAACTAGCTTTAGTCTAGATTCAAATAAGTTTCTCGTTGAATTATATATGCAGTCAACAGAGATATAACATTTTTTAGTATGAAAATACATCAAACTGGAGTTTAAAACCATACTTAAAGTTATATCAACCAAGCCATCAAATTAACCGAGAAATATGTCACAACAAGTCTATTTTATTGATGTATTGGTGTTTAACTCTGTACTTAAGGACATTTCACTTATATGAGATGACAATTTACTACAACAATAGCCACACTAACACATCAATAAAATGTATGTTGAAAAAATGTTCCTCCACTGGTAACAAAATAAAGCTGGAGTATACTTAATTTGTTTATTTGTTTGTTTGTTTGTTTGATTGGGGTTTAACGTCGTATTCAAGGGTATTTCACTTAGGGAGTGTCTCCACCAAACATGATTAGTTTAGTTGTCGGTCGGTCGTATTTCATAATGAAATCACCACAACTTCGTGATTTGTTTTTTCAGACAGATTCTACTAAACCGACTAAGTTGACAATCACAGTGACAGAGACGGACAGACACGTGTGTATTAGCACAGGATTACATTAGCTTCTGTGAGATGGCAGTAATTGTTCGAAAGGACAAAGGGCTAGTGTCAAGACAGCTCACCACTAGAAACACGCCTTAAAAGAAATTAATCCCTCACATTATTTGGTTCCAGAGAACTTTTAAATAGACACTAAAGTATTATAATCTTAAAATACTGTATAACGATACACAAAACAGTGTTTACCAAAATTGCTGAACTGAAGACCCACAGGTTACTTGAACTCAAAGTAGATCACATGACAGATCTTTATTATAGATAGGTCATGGTTTTCTAGATGTCAAACCAGCCGGCGCAATCATATACGATAGTTATAAGCTTTATCTAAACGATTAGACTGCTCTGTTTTAAACATAAACCTTTTCTTGAATTTGATGGGACTATATTAACTGAATGTATGAATTTATTTGTGATGTAATCCTTTGACTTAAATGAGTATTTGCAAGCTATTTGAGTTGGCCTCTTGTCGTGAGTCAAAGCCACGTGAGCGCACAGCTGTGAGAAGGAAATATGTCTGCAGCAGCTGGAGACAAATTACAAGAGCTTCGTTAATTGGCAAATAGACCAAAGTCAAAATACTTTTGTTTCATACAACAAAGGTAATAAATTTAGGTAAATAGGTAGAGTAGGCCTTTATTTATCCAAATATTCATTTCCTCTCTGCTACGATATTTTGTAGACTTTAATCTCAGTAGATTTATGTTTGTTTGATTGGTGAGAATTTCGTAATGAAAGACATTTTACAAATGTTTTGTTAAAGTTGCAGCCAGTAATTTCTTTTATTATTTTAAGTGCCAGAAGTGTTTTATTAACCAAAGTTCAGCGGGGCTTGAGCTTTGTCTTGGGACTTCAGCCACAGGAGGTCCATACTATGGCACTTCAGCCACAGGAGGTCCATACTATGGGACTTCAGCCACAGGAGGTCCATACTATGGGACTTCAGCCACAGGAGG
>JAQQZZ010026589.1:0-10906 GCA_030265115.1 Mopalia vespertina | reverse complement strand
TTTTACGCCCCCCCCCCCCCCCCTCCACACACACCTTTTACCCGCACTTAACGAAAATAATGGTATCATAGTTGCGTGAGTATCTATATGAAGGCAGGGGAATTTCCGCTGTTTAGAGAACAAAAACAGCCAAGTAAGACCATAATTTTCATAATTAGATACTAGTATTTAGATCGTCACCTACTAGCAGGAGTACCAGACAGCGACAATCACGTAAATACGCACTATTTCAGCTCGAAGGTTTATTTGCACTGCTCATAAAATACCAAAGGGCAATAAATAAGACCAAAGTGGTAATATGATCGTAAGAGTAGTGGCCCTTGATATTTGTGGTTTATCTTATTTATTTAATTCTTGTTCTTGTGAACGTGACTACATTTATTCCTTCTACAGTTGAATATAAATATTTGTTTGTGTGTATTTAAACGGCTCGTGAACTTTTAAACACCCAATAGTCTAAAACTGATTTAAATCTTTCCGTATTTGTAAGAAGTGTTGACATTTTGGGGTCAACAAAAACAATGAGCTATTTACATTTTACAGTTTCTAAGCACGCCGGGATTTTTTGTTGTAAATTAAATTGATGTATTTTGGCCTTTGGGCGCCACTAAGTGAAGTCAGGCGTCAGGAACAATATGAGTTAAACATTGAACATACGTCAGGAACAATATGAGTTAAACATTGAACATACGTCAGGAACAACATGAGTTAAACATTGGACATACGTCAGGAACAATATTAGTTAATCATGGAACTTACGTTAGGAACAGTATAATTCAACTTTGAACATACGAAAGTACTCAGCTTCAGAATTTCCGTACATGCTAGTATTGTGATATGAGAGTAACATCTGCATATATTCACAATATTGTAATAAATATTTAATAATATACAGCCTGATCACAGACGGAATGGGGGATCAAGCCTGATCATGTTTAACATTTATTGCGGTTAAAATCTACTACAGCCCTGAACATCATACAGAAAAACAACCTATAATAAATGTGTTTGTTGTTTGTGTGATATCCTGACCTCAGTCTGATAAGATCATGATGAACTTACAGTAAAACATTCGTCGTTGTCTAAATGGTCTAGGTGGTCGACATTTTTACTGCTGGCAATTTGGTGGTTAACTCTGAGGATCGTGGGTTCGATTCCTGGACGGGTTTAAACCTGCAAAATTGTCTGAAGTAGAATCTGTTCAAAAAAAGAAAGTGCGGCGCATCTTTATTTTATCATAAAAACACAGTTTTATTATTTTGATATGAAAACTGACAATAATCGACGTGTATATAATTTTTCTGAGAAAACAAAGATGACATGCGCTGTGATCAAGAGCCCTGATTCTAGAAAATTTGTCAGTTCATGTAATAACTCCAGTCATTGATCTATGAGAGCTCGGATCGGATGAGACTCGAGATTCCATCTATGAGAGCTCGGATCGGATGAGACTCGAGATTCCATCTATGAGATCTCGTAGCGGATGAGAGTCGAGATTCCATCTATGAGATCTCGAAGCGGATGAGACTAGAGATTTTATCTATGAGAACTCGTAGCGGATGAGACTCGAGAATCCATCTATGAGATCTCGAAGCGGATGAGATTCGATATTTCATCTATGAGATCTCGAAGTGGATGAGACTTCAGATTTTATCTATGAGATCTCGTAGCGGATGAGACTTGAGATTCCATCTATGAGATCTCGTAGCGGACGAGACTCTAGATTTCATCTATGAGATCTCGAAGCGGATGAGACTCGAGATTTCATCTATGAGATTCCGTAGCGGATGAGACTCGAGATTCCATCTATGAGATCTCCGAGTGGATGAGACTCGAGATTTCATCTATGAGATCTCGGAGCGGATGAGACATGAGATTTCATCTATGATATCTCGAAGCGGATGAGACTCGACATTCCATCTATGCAATCTAACTAGAGTGATTGTTTTTTTTTTTAAATCTATTCTTCCATCATGATGACACCGTTTATTTTATGCTTTTAATCAATAACATGGGTATATTATGAAAACAAACATTTCGTTGTGCGCATTTACATCGTGCATGAATTTCAAAATTCAAATCTCCTCTATGAGATCTCGGATTGAGTGGGTCTCTGTGTCTAAACTGTAACATAAGGATCTCGGATTGTGCCAGACTCAAGCTCTCATCTATGAGATCACGGATTGGGTGAGCCTCGGGGCTAAACCTTTGAGATATCGGATTGGATAAGAAATGGGGCCTAATATATGAGATCTCGAAACTAGGCCTCAACTTTGAGACCTCGGTCTGTGCGAGTCTCGGGGCGTCATCTATCAGATCTCTGATTAGCGAAGTCCCGTGACCTCATCTATGAGATCTCACATTAGGCGAGTCGCCAGGCCTCATATATGAGATCTCGGATCTTCATCTGTGAGAACTAGGATTAGTTTTGGAGATTAATTTATGAAATTTGGATTGGGTAAGTCTTGAGGATTGCGGAATGTTTCAGCGGGTGTTTGTCAAAAGAACATTTGGAGCGTTCACGACTAATATTGGGTCTTATCACGAACTACCTCTTGGGATATAGAGGATCTCTAATAAGTGATCCGGAGATATCAAATTTATAAAACGAGGGTAGTAATTTTCATTTATTCCTCGCCGTAAGCTCGGAATAAATGAAAATTACCACCAGAGTTTCATAAACTGTATATCCGGGTCACGAATCTGAGATTCTATTTATCCCATAAATGCCTTTTAACAGAAATTTTAGTCAGAAATCAATACATATTTTCGCTGACAAGAGGAAACGAGAAGCGCGCATTGGTACATACACATATGGGTCAGTGTAAAGCGTCCATTAGAGTGATCAAAGAGTGATTAGATAAACAGACAACAGCGCCGGTTGAAATGTAATATTTATTTAACTGAATGTTAGAAATGAACACAAAATAGCTTTAATTCGAGTCAATTATTACTGACCCATTACCAAATTATTACAGAGAGATTTGAACACTTCCAAACACATATAAAGACGTATAAATAGGTCAGTGGTCGTGACGATTGTTGCACTCTTTCAGCACGAAAGTTGGAATGGATCAATAGACAGATGCAAATTGAGAGAAGCGTTAAATCACCTGTCATAAATAAGATGATGATTTTATTACACGAACGCGTCGGCGGATGCCAAAGGTTCATAGTGTAACTGTTATGTGATGCAATCGCCAAACTGAAGGCCAGATATGGTCGTCTCGAACAGTTCAGACGCCATTTGGAAGTTGTAAAATAAAATAGTCCGTGTGCGTTGTAGCTTTTCATTGGTTGAATTGTATCAGAAATTGATCAATTAGAGCGTGGGGAAGCTGTATCCCACGTTTGGAGATATGAAACAAATATCACATGGCTGTATTACCATGAAATCTACTTATTTATGGGATAAACTAGAATAATCCATCTTGTTAATGAACTGACATAATGCTTCATTCTAGACTTGAGATCAAATCATCCTCTATGTCGCCGACGCTTTGATTCTAACGTATTCACGAGCACATTTAGTTTCACATTCACGCTGTGTGGAGTTATACAACTGACGCAATTGATGAGACGAAAGTTTGTATTGACTGAACGATTGGTAAGATAATGTGGTATGTTGCTTGTTGTTTTCTCCACTAATATCCATCGGATTAAATCGGTACTACTTTATTATACTCTGTTCAATTTGGAATCATTTGGTTTCGATTCTCTTTCAAGCCCACTTTTTCGGGGAAACAGTTCAACAACGACAGAAATGTATCCAAACAAGTGATCAATAAGGCCCATCTATATATGATGTAGAAGATAAACACAAGCACTACCAATAAAGAAAGCTTATTATTATCACACAGTTTATGCCATTAAACACTTGTGCGTCGAATGCTTTTAGCTTATGCTTAATTTTGCAGCAAGTATTTATATGAGTATATGATGAAATGTACCCATATTACCTTCATGATTGTTAAGGTTTTTGCCCCTCCCCCCCCCCCCCCTTAATAATTATGTAATCAATTTCAATCATTTGAAAGGCATGAATATCATATTTGCGTTATAACAGGTTAATACTAAATATTTTGGGGAAAAGAAACAGGATTTATAGATTTTGATATTTAAGTATGTTATAATCAAATGAGAAACGCAATAGAATTATGGAAAAAAATTGGAAGGAAAATCCACTAATTTAGAAACACTTACCTGTGCAGAGACCTTAACATACCTTATATCCTAGGTCACAAGTTGATTAACTGTTATAAGCTGAAAAAATAATATGGGTGAAAGTTATCTCGTCAACTGAAATATTCCTTAAAAAAACCCACTTTGACAGACATTCGTATGTATCTGACATACTATAGAATAAAACAGTAAGTGTATTCAATGCACAAGAAACGGAATAAGAGACAAGATTGAAGTACTACATAGTAACACAGATATTGCTGGATAAACATCCACATAGGAGATTTGATGAAATGTTTGGCATGGAAATTGGGAAGTATCAAGTCCAGGCGTGAAAGGTAAGTATCTTAATATATACCTCCTGACATATGCAGCTAACACATAATAAGAGTAATTTTTGTCTGCATTTGGACTTTTAAAAGTATCTGTCTATATTATCTGCAATTCTTATTGAACGTTTTGATTTGCCACACCCAGCTGATACTTGCATGCCTCTGGTATAACACATTACAGCAAACATCGAGACATTTCGCTCCAGTTCAAAACAAATCAACTCTTATTAGTATTGATTTATGACAGACCTATTAGTTAGTTAAATCAGATATGTAAACAGTTAACCTTTGATAAGGTTATAAAGTTTTGTTCCAAAATATACATGCCGTTATATAAATAACAGTTTATGCTGTCTGATAGAACTCCGATTGTTTCATTGTATCAGTGTGGTGTCTGCCACAATTTTGATTATATCAGTGTGGTATCTGACACAATTGTGATTATATCAGTGTGATACCTGACACAATTGTGATTGTATCAGTGTGATATCTGTCACAATTGTGATTGTATCAGTGTGATACCTGACACAATTGTGATTGTATCAGTGTGATATCTGACACAATTGTGATTGTATCAGTGTGATATCTGTCACAATTGTGATTGTATCAATGTAATATCTGCCACAATAGTGATTGTATCAGTGTGATATCTGCCACAATAGTGATTGTATCAGTGTGATATCTGCCACAATTGTGATTGTATCAATGTGATATCTGCCACAATAGTGATTGTATCAGTGTGATATCTGCCACAATTGTGATCGTATCAGTGTGATATCTGCCACAATTGTGATTGTATCAGTGTGATATCTGCCACAATTGTGATCGTATCAGTGTGATATCTGCCACAATTGTGATTATATCAGTGTGATATCTGCCACAATTGTGATTGTATCAGTGTGATATCTGCCACAATTTTGATTGTATCAGTGTGATATCTGCCACAATTGTGATTATATCAGTGTGATATATGACACAATTGTGATTGTATCAGTGTGATATATGACACAATTGTGATTGTATCAGTGTGATATCTGCCACAATTGTGATCGTATCAGTGTCATATCTGCCACAATTGTTATTGCATCAGTGTGATATCTGCCACAATAGTGATTGTATCAGTGTGATATCTGACACAGTTGTGATTGTATCAGTGTGATATCTGACACAATTGTGATTGTATCAGTGTGATATCTGCCACAATTGAGATTGTATCAGTGTGATATCTGCCACAATTGAGATTGTATCAATGTGATATCTGCCACAATTGTGATTGTATCAGTGTGATATCTGCCCCAATTGAGATTGAATCAATGTGATATCTGCCACAATAGTGATTGTATCAGTGTGATATCTGACACAATTGTTATTGTATCAGTGTGATATCTGCCACAATTGTGATCGTATCCGTGTGATATCTGCCACAATTGAGATTGTATCAATGTGATATCTGCCACAATTGTGATTGTATCAGTGTGATATCTGACACAATTGTGATTGTATCAGTGTGATATCTGCCACAATTGTGATTGTATCAGTGCGATATCTGCCACAATTGTGATTGTATCAGTGTGATAATAGCCACAATTGTGATTATATCAGTGTAATATCTTCCAAAGTTGTGAAGACCATGATCTTGTTTGTATTTTTTATTCTTCTTAATTGTTGTTGTTGTTGTTTGTGTTGTTGTTGTTGGTGGTGGTGGTGGTGTTGTATAGTTTGACGTATGTGTTTGATTTCGTATAATTGCCCAGATTCTGACAGGTTCCCGTGATGTACGAATGTCTAAGATTGTTTGTTCTGTTTGCCACGGGGCTCATTACGTACACAGGTGAGTTTAACCAGAACACAATTAAACAACTATTTATGTCAGGACTTATAGAAATAACATTTTAACAATTTGTAAGATTTAAATACAGGCGTTTGGAAGTCCAGTTTACTTTTTCTTCATAATTGTTTACGAATGCAAATATATTAGGAGTTTTGTTTCTGTTTGTTTACATGGGGGTTTTTGGTTGAGTTTCTATATAGCACCATATTTATGAATATTAAGAAACTATTAAGAAACGTCGGTAACTTTGTAAACAGAATCTAAAATATTGTTTTCTAAGATGCTACAAACCATTTTGTGATATTGTCGGCGTTTAATTTAGTTTTATTTAGAATTTATATTCGTATTAATATGTGGCAATATCTAATATTCCTCAAAAGAAGCATTATAATAGAATTAATTAAAAATTATGTAACAGTGTGTTTTAGACCAACTAAATATGTTCAATTTCAGATTGCTCTATATCTTTATTCCGCCATTGTGATGAAGAAATCCAAGTAAACAGTGACGCGGTTCAAAGCCTGGAGATTTCTGGAATAGCCTGGCCTCGGAAGACCTACACTTGTCTTGTTACTTTTAGATCGTCGGGGTCATATGACATTTTGTATTATCAGTTTGATTCCTTCGATGTCAATGATGAAGACCTGGAAATTTCTCTGCTCGCATCCAAGGAGCGCTCTGAAGGCTTCGTCAATCAGGTATGCTACATACTATCACCAACGATACTGTGTCGCTTACTGACTGAGCTTTCTTTAAAACTTAAATAGATTGTTAACAGCATTTCGTTATTTTGGGACAGTACTTTATTAGCTTAAACAGATTTAAGTTCAGACAATTTGCAGGCTGAGACCTTTCCGGAAATCGGCATTCACTGCTGACGATTTGGGTGCATCACTCTGAGTGTCTTGAGTTCGATTTCCGGTGTATAAGAAAGTGCTATCCCAACATAGCGAGAATAGGCCTACTGTTAATATTCACTTCCGAAACGAAACAAAAATTATTCCATTAAATAGATTTGACCTTATTGTCATGAGTCTTTCGAGCTTTTCGTCTATTTCGCACAAATTACAATAATATTCGGTGGTTTATAGGCTGCAAACAGGTTATTGAGTAACATAAGAATGGGAAATTCCAATTGGCCGTTAAAGCAGAATCAGCTCCATAAAACTGCAGAACTGTTTAAACTTCTTCAGTATTAGTTTCAGTGATATACAGTCAGTATATTGACTATACAGTTTATATATTGAGTATAAACCGAAATATTGAATCACCATGTATCCATGTGTATCTTTTATTGGAGTTGTAAGTTTACTCTACAGTCAGTATTATTGTTAAGATATGTTCATGCCTTCCCAATGCAGGACCAACCTATACAATTTCCTTATTATATAAGCTTGTACTGTATGAAAGTTTGAAACGTTTCGGTGCTATGCCATTGTTTTCTGTTTTGTTTTGCTTTTTATTTTATGGCGGTTAATATGTCCTAAAGCACATCCTATTTAAATACGACATAAAACTTGATTGACAGGGTATTTACACGTCGACATCTCATCCTAAACTCAAGACACCGGAAACTGGTGGGCGGTTCCTGAGGTTTATCGTCACCAGAGGGCGTCTATCGGAGTACGATCTCATCGTCCATATGACCATCTTAAATAAAGGTATACTCGCGTTAAATATTTCAGAATAAAGCCCAGCTATCATGTATGACCATTTGTAACAAATAATGAAAAGAAGATTACTTAGCCAATTTGTTTTATAATGGAAGCCCTCGCACCAGACAATAATATTTTTTGGAGTTGGAGCGACTCAAATCCATTGCGCATGTCTTACGCAAAAAAAATACATACTGGTATCAGTTATTCTTGCTACAGCCACTATCTAATAGAAATCTACTCGCAATTACTGTTCTGCAAACTGCCCAGGCGGACGTCAGGTTTGACTTGTAAACAAACAGACGGGTGTATGGTATTACTGCATGACTGAAGGACGAATAACTGTGCTGACTGAAGGACAGGCGTGTGGTATTACTGACTGAAGGACGGGTAACAGTGTTGACTGAAGAATGGGTGTATGGTATTATTAACTGAAGGGCGGGTAACTGTTCTGACTGAAGGAAGGGTATATGGTATTACTGACTGAAGGGCGGGTAACTGTTCTGACTGAAGGACGGGTGTATGGTATTACTGACTGAAGGGCGGGTAGCTGTGCTGACTGAAGGACGGGAGGCTGTGCTGACTGAAGGACGAGTGTATGGTATTACTGACTGAAGGGCGGGTAGCTGTGCTGACTGAAGGACGGGTGGCTGTGCTGACTGAAGGACGGGTGTATGGTATTACTGACTGTAGGGCGGGTGTATGGTATTACTGATTGAAGGACGCGTAGTTGTGTTGACTGAAGGACGGGAGGCTGTGCTGACTGAAGGACAGGTGATGGATGTGCTTACTGAAGGCCGGATGGATGTGCTGACTGAAGGACGGTTATAGCAGTACTGGCTGAACAAATGATAGCTTTGCTTGTTGAAAGTCTGGTAGCTGTGCCGTGTGAAGGACGGATGCTGGTGCTAACTGAAGGACGAGTGGCTCTACTGACTGAAGGAGGGTTAGCACTACTGACTGAAGGGCGTGTGGCAGTACTGACTGAAGGGCAGGTGGCAGTACTGACTGACGGACGGGTGTATGGTATTACTGACTGAACGACGAGTGTATGGTATTACTGACTGAAGGGCGGGTAACTCTGCTGACTGAAGGCAGGTATATGGTTATACTGACTGAAGGGCGGATGTAGGGTATTACTGACTGAAGGGCGGGTAACTGTGCTGACTAAAGGACGGGTGTTTGGTATTACTGACTGAAGGGCGGTAACTGTGCTGACTGAAGGATGGGTATATGGTATTACTGACTGAAGGGCGGGTAACTGTACTGACTGAAGAACGGGTAGCAGTACTGACTGAAGGGCCGATGGCAGTACTGTTCGAAGGAAGGTTATCTAAGCTAACTGAATGACGGGTGCATGACTTTGCTCACTGAAGGCCGGGCAAAGGCCGGATAGCTGTGCTGACTGAAGGGCGGGTAGCTGTGCTGACTGAAGGGCGGGTAGCTGTGTTGACTGAAGGACGGGCAGCTGTGCTGAGTGTAGGCCGAGAAGCTGTGCTGACTGAAGGACGGGTAGCTGTGCTAACTGAAGGACGGGTGGCTGTGCTAACTGATGAAAGACGGGCGGCTGTGCTGAGTGAAGGCCGGGTACCTGTGCTGACTGAAGGACAGGTGGCTATGCGACTGAAGGCCGGGTAGATGTTTTGACTGAATGACGATTAGCAGTACTGGCTGAACAAAGGATAGCTTTGTTTGATGAAGAGCTGGTGGCTGTGCCGTCTGAAGGGCGGGTGCTGGTGCTAACTGAAGGACGGATGGGTGTACTGACTAAAGGACGGTTAGGACTACTGACTGAAGTCCGAATGACTTAGCTGTCTGAAGGACGGGTGGCTGTGATGATTGAAGAACTGTAAGCAGTACTGACTGAAGGCCGGGTGACTGTACTGACTGAAGGCCGGGTAGCTGTGCGTCAATGAAGGACGGTTAGCAGTACTAACTGAACGACGACGCATTCTAGTACTGACTGAAGAGAGGGTGGCAGTTCTGACTGAAGGACGGGTAGCTGTACTTATTGAAGAAAATGTGTATGGCTATGTGGACTAAATGATGGTTAGCAGTACTGTCTGGACGGATAACTTTGGTGACTGAATGACTGGTGAAACCACTGACTGAAGGACGGGTAGCTGTATTGACTGAAGGATAGGTATATGGCGATGCTGGCTGAAAGATAGGTAGCTTTTCTGACTGAAGGATGAGTGGCAGTACTGACTAAAAGACGGGTGCATGGCAGTACTGACGTTATCATATATTTTTGACTTCTTGTTTTTATTCAGCGGGCGATTATGAAGGTAGCGGTTTGAAGACTGGTCAGGTGGTGGGCATTGTGGTAGGTTGTGTGACCATTATCATCGTCCTCATCATCCTTATCATCTGCTGTGCTATAGGAGCTAAGTACCCGGATCGGAAGGGTAGTATTTACACCGTGGCCCGTCGACTCAGTATCTTCGCCACTTCTGCACCCAGTGGTTCACGAGGATCCGTGTCACAGCGCTCTGAACACAGCGATGCCGAATTCGAAATACACCCTGCAGTAACATGTATTATAATCTTTTTTATACTTTCCTATAGTATATGTGAGTGTCTATACGTGTGTACGAACATAAGCAAATATATGTAGGCATGTGCGTGCGTGTGTGCGTGCATGCTTACGTAAAACATACTTCTACATGTTTGCATGTAGTTATAAACCTGTATCCTTATCGACTATATGTAGCGTTATTCTCGTCGACTTTCACATCAACTCTTTGGCATAAGAAATTGCAACGGCACGGCCTCTAGCTTAGTTACGTACCGGTAGGTCTATACTGCTACGTCGACGGGCTATCTTGGCCTGGGCTGGATTCCACCGCCCCCACCCAAACAAACTAACTACATCGCTTACCCTGTCGAGGCTTGCTTGATTCAGA
>JAQQZZ010026578.1:0-10908 GCA_030265115.1 Mopalia vespertina | reverse complement strand
TACGTTTTTATTCAAACATATTAACTTTTTCAAACAAATATAATTTATTTAATGTTGAAACACTTCGCCTGCCATACGCAAGGTATTTACCCATATAGCAGCTTTGACTAATAGATAGCTGGTGGTCTATGCTCGACCAGAAGTGGAGGGGCCGTGTAAAGGACTCGCTTGTATCGACAATATATTTCGTTCTTTGTTTGTTTGATTGGTGTTTAACGTCGTACTCAAGGGTATTGCACTTATATAACGACAGATTGTCCACTTCAAAGTGTTTCTTGTCTAATTAAGATGGAAAACCGGGAGGAAACCTGGTAAAAACCACCCCCGCGATTGCCGGAGCCACATTGTGTGACTCACGCATATACCTGATGGTTGACAGACGGACTCGAACCGGTGAACGGTCATTTCTTTGTTGAAGTAAAACTGTTTTTACGCAATACATGGGTTGGGAGAGAGACTCGTCACAGGAAATGATTTCCAATTAGATATCTTCAATATACGTGACCTAACTGTATTTAGTAAATAAGGACTTCCGTCGCTAGATTTTTGGGGGGATAATTTTCTTATTATATTATCTTTTTAATTTTTAGCCGTCTGGCTAAGGGCCGTTTGTTTAAAGAGTAGCAATGCTGTATTTTACTTATAGCACTGGAGAAAAATTAACTTTTCAACATTATAATGTAAACGCTTCACATATTGGTTGTGCTAGTGTCAATTGTTGTTGGAATACCCCGCCGTCATATAAGTGAAATACCCTTCAGCACGGCGTTAACACCAATCAATCAATGAATCAATCAATCATTTTTTTTTTATTATATATTTTTGTTTATATTCATATTTTGAATTAATGAAGAGAGAAAAATTTGCTTGCCTCCACCGGGATTAGATTTATAGATGTTTTTATCAATCATTCTTTTCTTTACCTTAAGCTACGGTCTTGCTTGAATATAGTGATTTTACCATGTCACGTAGCAGCTAGAGTGTTTATTGGACATTGGGCAGTCCACGACCGGGGAGTGAGCGCTCGTTCTAGTTCAAGAGAACCATGCAGGGTCGGGTTCGGGCCCTATCTATAGTCGACCGTGGTTGCCCTAAATACAATCCGACCGTGCGATGGTTTGACTATCTGGTTGACCAGAGAGCTGCTAGCGACTCGCAAGACTTGCCGCTCACTTTATAGAACACCTGCATCTGTTATAAAGAAACGACTTGCACCGCCCCCACCCCTCCTCGCCTAAATGGTCCCAATTCTCTCAACTGGTGACATTTACTGTATATTTTATTATAGTTCAATATTCTTAGCATGCAATGAAGTCTAGTTTTATGAATTCTTCTACACCTATTATTCCAATTATGAAAAAAACAATCTTTTCGAGATAAACACGACTACAAAACACACATACAAGTTAGAGGGTTATTTTTGCTTGCAATTTGGCAATGTGACAGAAAGATTCGCATAAGGTGAGCTACAAGTCAGTGCTATTGATAGTCAAATTCATATTGAGCCTCCGTGGGGAATTTAATTGACAGGTTACGTCACGAAAACCCACAGATTGTTGTTCATTTCAGTGTCGTCTGGTAAATTGGAAGAATTTTGCCGGGGAGGGGGATATTTCTAGTCATTCTTGGCTGATATTCTAGAGACGTGCACGTACTTTCTAAAACCAGCTCTATTTGAGCATTTAAATTTTATTTAAAATTTAAGAAAAAGACTGAGAACGAAAATCTTACATTATATGGACAGTCTGAAGTTAAACCATAACGGATTTTTCGTGCTAAATGTGACCCCTGCACAGCCAATATAGTGGCAAAAGTGATTATGTCATCGGTGATCGGTCGTGGGTATTTAAGCGTTAGCTGTCCACAGGTCTCTCTTTTACACCTGTTTGAGACTGAACGTGTTGGGTGGGTACCTGTCTTCCGTTTGCAGAACTGGTATTGGATTAGATAGAATAGTTCAAGCTTTGATAGTCTGATAGACATATTTTTATTGAGACAAATGTTAAATGCTATCAGATATAATCGTTCAGTCATAGCAGTTTAAAAACCGTTAGAAGTAGATTTTCACGTGCACGTGTTCTAGTCTAATAGGCCTACCCTGAGGACGAGATGCCTAATGAGGTAGGTGCATTTTTGTGTACACCATCGGTTACATCGTGCTCGTTTCGTACCAATTTCGTTTAAGATAAAAGTATTTTAAACTTTCAGGCTGTGATTTTCAGGTTTTCTGGATTCATCATCAACGTATTAGAATTTCGTTTGATAGGGTTAGCCTTAAATGATGTCTTACCTTTCCCGTTTTCTTGTCGCCATTTTTATATGTCGGGGTATCAATACCTGACATATAACATGGCCAAAAGAAAATGGGGATGGTAAGACGTCATTGAAGGCTATAATAGGGCATAAGTCATTTTTAAATATTTTTTTTTAAAACGCTAAGGCAATAAAAAGTTCGATGGTTAGCTTAAGTGAATAGCTTTCAATCACCGCATATGTGTGATCTGTAGTTTTCCTGGACGGCGCGGACTCTCCGGCTTCCACTTGACATCTAGAGGACATCTACTACAAGACTGTGCCAACCAACACTACTTGTGTTTGAACTGTGAATGGAACTGTACTGTTAATGGAACTGTTTGTGGAACTGTTTGTGGAACTGTTTGTGGAACTGTTTGTGGAACTGTTTAGGAAACTGTTTAGGAAACTGTTTAGGAAACTGTTTATGGAACTGTTTTCCCGCCATGCAATTAAAGTGGGTATAAGTCTACTCTTAATTATAGTTTCAACATAAATAACTCCGGCTCTATTAAATAGGGATAACAAACTTCTGTCTGGTAGTTTATCTAGAACAGGACATGATTCGTCATTCTTTATTATTCTACACCCCAGTGTCTGTGGGATAAGTTGGTGTGAACAGATACTAGATAGACAAGTACATTGTCTTGTGGTTATCCTTAAAGGACGTCTTACCTTACCCATTTTCTTGTTGCCATGTTATATGCCAGGTATCGGACATATTACCTGTCAGTAAGAAAATGGGGCAGGTAAGACGCCGTTTAAGGCCATCTTGTCGTTAGGTGCGTGGAACCTGCTTCTGTGCAGTTAGGAACTTTTGAACTTTGTGTATTTCTTGTGGATTTCGGTAGAGTGGAAGCGGGAGCAATATCATCAAGAAGATTCAGGTAGACAATTATCTTTTTAAACAGTGGATATTTTATTGTACTCACTTGACACAAATCACCTCACCTGGTGACGCGATAGTGAACCGTGGGAGATTTAGTGCTCTGAAATTTTCAGTTTAGCATTAAGCTCTGCATTCACTTGTGGTGTATGTAAAATGTGATTTCACGGTCAAGCTGTTGGTCCTATTGTCTCGCTTAGATTGGGTCGTTGTCTATCGGAATCCGTTACGCGAATTTTCGGCCGTTTTTTCGTGAGTTTTACACCGGTTTATTTCCACGTCTATCCAGATCCTTGGTTTTAAACAACATTAAATCTTGTTGGCAGAAAAATTGCCAGCGAGATTCAGGACCAACTATGAGCACGAGTAAAAAACCCACTGTATTTATTTGGTTAATGAATTTGTTGAATTTTACAATATTTTCAGGGCTTTTTTTTTCAGGACCTTTTTTTTCAGCACTTTTCAGGTCTACATCTACACACATTAGTCATTTAGGGACATTTTATACCCCCTGTTTTTAGAAATTATGAGGGTTTTTGTAGCTTGACTGTGGCCTGTTTTTCTCCATGAATTTTACCCTTGTGCTTTTAAACCGCGTCCATAAGTAACGTTATAAACCGGTATATTAAACCGATGCCAACGCATTAATCGTATAAAGGCGTTTTGATTTAATTGTTGTACGATATAACGCAAATATTTGCGAAAGAGCAGATCCGTATCACGCCTATTTTGAGATACGAAACGATAAACGAGGGATTTCGCGCTGTTTTGCATTTTGGGACGTCTATAAGCTGTACTGGAAGAAATGGTTTGTAAGGTTGGTAACGGCGGTAAGTTATATTTCTTGAGGATAAAGATAAGTAATGTAGAATATTTATAAATTATTGCATAGAATTTATTTTTTACCAATTATTCACATTGTTTTTGCTGCCATTTTAAAAACTGCCGTCAAGTGAAATACTCTTGAGCACGGCTTTGATAAGAGACCCGATATTGCCGAGCCTGAGGGGCCAATTAGTTTCCAATTCTGTTTTCTTCTCGGCTTACTACTTCCGGTTATGAGTTTACATTGTAAAAGCTTCTTTGAAATTGAAAGAAAATTTGGAGTTAAAGGCAATATAAATAATTTGATCATTTATCAGACGAATTTCAACTCAGATTTATTGATAAATGTTGACTTTCAATTCTATATAAAGTGTTCTTACTAATGATTGTAATTTCTGGAATGTGCTGTCCGTCCTGCTGTTCCAAGTCCAGTGTCCAACACAGTTATTGTATAGGCCCTACACGATCAGTTTAATTCCCCTTGCAAGAAGTTCATCAAATGCTAATATTTTTGATGGCTTTATTTCGGTCCGTTTATTGCATTTACTCTCGGATTTGCTGGTCCACAAGATGTCTGCAGAATTGCTACCTGTTTTTTTGATTTTTTTTTACCACTGCAGGCTTTTACAATCAGTTCAAAGTAATTTTGACCATTTGTTTATCCATCAATTTTTATTTTTGAGCTAAGTAAACGACATTTGTCCAGAATCTCTTTTGTGACTTTCATGGACTTGTTGTGACGACCAATTGATTTAATTTTGGAGCTATTTTGAAGGTTGCATTTAGTCTGCTCGCGTTTTCTATGGACATGCATTAACAAATATGTGTAAAATCAATTTTGTTTTTAATTGAATTTTTTTCATATCTTATGGAAATGTATTGAAAGTTTTCGTGTGATGGCCTTACGACACATGGTTACCTTTCATGTCATTTTAGTTTGTGTCTGTCCAATAGTTTGCATTTATTTAGGGTGTAGCTTCATTGAGTTTTTTTACAAGAGATTTATTTATAAAATATTGACTTGAATTCTGTATAAAGTGTTCTTACTAATGATTGTAATTTCTGGAATGGGCTGTCCGTCCTGCTGTAAAAGTACACCGTCTGTCACAATTCTTGTATAGGCCTTAAAAGAGCACTTTAAATCACATTGCAGTTGAAGGAAGTTCATCAAATGTAACACCTTCTGAAGGGCTCATAATTTTGACGGCTTTTCCCTGTCTATTGCATTGACTTTCTGATTTGTTGGTAAGCAGAATTGCTAGCTGCTCGAAATTTTGATTACTGCAGACTTTTATAATCTGCATGTTCATATTTCAAAGTACTTTTGACCATTTGTTTATCCATCGTTATGTCTTTTTGGGCCTACTTGTCTAAAATATTTCTCCAGAATCTCGTGTGACTGCCACTTGAGTAACCTACTAAGTGATTTAATTTTGGAGCTATTTTAAAGGTTGCATTAAGTTTGCTCCCGTTTTCTATGGACCTGCATAAACAGAAATGTGTGTAAAATCCGTTTTATTTTTAAATTGAGTTTTTAAAAAATCTCTTATGGAAATATATTGAAAGCTTTCCGATGATGGCCTCATGCCACATGGTTACCTTTCAAGCCATTTTGGTCTCTGTCTGTCCAATAATTTGCTTTTATTAAGGACTTCCTTCGCTACATTGAACTTCTCACACAAATTAAATAAAATTTCCTGTTGTCTTTTTTTTTTTTTTTTAAATGAATTTTACTACTATTTTGAAGATTTAAATTTCAATATTTCTGTCGAGGCTTTTTTCTTGAATTCGGAAATTTTTTATTTTACTTTTTTTGTTTTTACCATTGCCCCATATCTTGTCTTTTTATTTTTTAATAAATGCAGTTGAATTTGAATAATTCTGAAGTTTTCACACCTTTTTTCATATGTATGTTTTAATTTACTTTCATTTTATAATAACTAGAAAAAACCCTGAATTACAATTTTTTAAATCTTTAATTACTATTTTATATTATAAGGCAAACTGATTCAACAAGATGTCATTGAGTTTTTTTTGCTGGCTGTCTGGATTTGTTTAAAACATGCTGCCGAAAAACACTTTTGCAAAAGTATATATTCCTTTTTTAAACATGCTGTGCAGTTTTCCCTTTTCAACATGCTCCCTTTTTAAGCATGCTGTAGTTATCCTTTTTTAACATGCTCCCTTTTTAAGCATGCTGTACAGTTATCCTTTTTCAACATGCTCCCTTTTTAAGCATGCTGTAGTTTACCTTTTTCAACATGGTCCCTTTTTAAGCTTGTTGTAGTTTTCCTTTTTCAACATGCTCCCTTTTTAAGCATGCTGTAAAGTTATCCTTTTTCAACATGCTTCCTTTTTAAGCATGCTGTAGTTTTCCTTTTTCAACATGGTCCCTTTTTTAAGCATGCTGTAGTTTACCATTTTCAACATGTTCCCTTTTTAAGCATGCTGTACAGTTATCCTTTTTCAACATGCTTCCTTTTTAAGCATGCTGTAGTTTACCTTTTTCAACATGCTCCCTTTTTAAGCATGCTGTAGTTTTCCTTTTTCAACATGCTCCCTTTTTAAGCATGCTGTAATTTTTCACTGTTTAACATTGTCCTTTTTAAAGCATGCTCTAGTTTTTCTGTTTCAGCATGGTCTTTTTTTAAACTTGCTATACAGTTTTCCTTTTTCAATAGGATTCCTTTTTAAGCATGCTATGTAAACATTTCCTTGTTCACCAGGCTGGTTTTTGTTGAAGCATGCTGTTTAGTTGTCCGTTTTCAACGTCTGCTGTTCAGTATTCCTTTTCTAATTTCCAACATGCTCTCTTTTTGAACATGCTGTACAGTTTTCCTTTTTCAACACACTCCCTTTTTCAGCATGCTGTTTATTTTTCCTTTTTCAACATGCTCCCTTTTTCAGGCATGCTGTAAAGGTGCTCCCTTTTTTGCAAGCTCTTTTAAAGCATATTCTTACTTTCATTTCTTAAAGCCCTTTTTAATCATGCTCTAGTTTTCATTTCATCAAACTCTTTTTAAACATGCTCTAGTTTTCATTTCATCCAACTCTTTTTAAACATGCTCTAGTTTTCGTTTCATCAAGCTCTTTTAACCAGGCTTTAATTTTCATTTCTTGTAGCTTTTAACCAGGTTCTAGTTCAAATTTCTCCCAAGCTCTTTTGAAGCATGCTCATTTCTTCAACCTCAATGAAGCATTCTCTTGTTTTCATTTCTTAAAGCTCTTTTCGGCCATATTTTTCTCTCCTTTTTTCATTTGTCTTTTTTAATTTAAATTCTGCATTAAAATTTTGCATTTTTTTTAATTGCAATCTATCATTTCTTTCTGTGAATTTAGAATTTATGAGCTTTTGATTAAATTTCATTTTTAACACCAATCGTTTTCTTTCCATTTCACTCCACACTCGGTGCTTTCCCTTTTTAATACTCAGAAACCGTTAATTTGAAATTCGGAAAAACTGTTTCCACAACAAACACTTTGCTTCAACTCTTTCTTTCACTTTCCCTTCATTCAACACATACCGTTCTAATTATGCGCCATTTGCACGATTTTATAGTCTATCTTTCCATTTTCTCTTGAACAGAATGTTACAAAATTGATTTTTTTTATCTAACATCACCTGTTTAACTGTTTGATCTGTTTGAGGTTAAACACCCTGCTTGAAGTTATTTCACTTGTCACTAAATGGAAACCACACCGACAACTCATCACAATCACGGGAGACCACCACAAACGGATGTACTACCTGGTGTTGCCGGTCAGCTGTCTTTATCCAACTGGTTGTTTCATGTATACTTATGGCCCTCTGGCTAAGAGCAGTTTGTTTGTAGAGTAGCAATGCTGTCTTTACTTAGCACTGGAGGAAAATTAACTTTACAACATTATGGAAACGCTTCACATCTTGGTTGTGCTAGCGTCAATTATTGTTGGAATACACCGCCATCATATAAGTGAAATACCCTTAAGCACGGCGTAGAAAATAGATCAAATAATCGGATGGGTGGTCTGGTTGGTGTGAGCTTTATGTGCCCTGGGTAGGCGGTTGAGAGCAAAATTCCTGGGTTTTTGTATCTGGTGATGATCCTGGTTCGTCTTGGTCCTCAGTGGTATGGAAGAGTGGTTTCCTTCACCCATTGAGCTGGCATGCCGACATGTGAGTGAGATAACCTCAAGTATGGCGTACACCAATCAATCAATCATTTTCTGAAATTTCTCTATAAAGTACCGAACAATTGTAGTTGAAAAGGAAAAATCTTGTTTTTTTCTAGGCCCTACGCTGAAATAGAGTTTATTTCACTTGCGGTTGGGGGTGAAGGGGAGTATATTTGGCCCTTAAAAATGGCTTCTGCCATTCGGTGTGTTGTGTAAAATAGCAAAAGTTAACTGTTTGTCATATTTGTCATTTTTCACAGATTCTGTGGTGTTTTATGAAAAAGATCCAGTAAATAAATCTGCAGAACACGTTTACAGCATTGTGACTTCAGAAGACCAGTCTAAATTCTCTTCATCTTTACGACACTCTGTCAAGGTTATAGAACAGTGTCTAGATAAATATAAGTAAGTTTGACACGTCTATTTCTTAGATCATGATCAACATTCATTAGCGTTTTCTATTACTTTGCCGTAAAGAGTTAATAATGTCCCTTACCAGTATTCATTTGTTAAACTTACAAGAAACATGAAACAAATTCTGATTTTTTTTATATAATCATCTTATAAAATCATCAATGATATAAAACACTGACATAAACCTCTTTGTGTTTTATTAAAATTTTCACATTTTTGGGGGTTCTATTAAAATTTCCATAAAGTTAGGGCAGAGAATCTATGTCTCTTCAAGCTCTGTCAAAATCCCCACATAGATAGATCACAGACTAATATATCTTGTTTTGTTTTCAGATTAGATGAAGTATGTGTTGGGTTTAATGGGGGAAAAGATTGTACGGTTTTACTTCACCTTTTCCATGCTGTCATTAAAAAGTAAGTGACGTGAAATATATATATTAACAGAGTCCATGAATTTTGCTGTCATCATATCCGTGAAAGAACTTAAAGTTTTGTGTAAATCACTGAGCAAACAAGCTGACTTTTGAGTAAGTCACTTTTTGTTACGTTGTATATAACAAATTAAATATGCCGTCAAAGAAAAATCAAATAAAATGAAAACTGAAGGAGATATAAAATAAAATAACATAAAATATAATCCTTTCCAAAAAGATGTATGTAAACTGTGTTCTTTGTTTATTTTCAGAAAATTTCCTGATTTTCAGGGGAAGCTTAATTCATTATACATTCAGAGTAAATCACCATTCCCAGAAGTTTTACAGTTTATACAAGTGGCTAAAGATAGGTAGGTCATTTAATGGGACCTACTGATTTCATTTAGCAAGTAGGAGGAGGAAGCTCCCTGTTGCCCTGGTACTCTCAGAGCTAAAGGGGAACAGGAAGCTGATCTGTTTGTGATTTTGTCGGTATTTCATCCCATCTTGTCTTACTTAAATTTAACCGTTTCATTTTTTTTATTACCTATAACCCAGATTAAAGTGAGCTATATATGTACTAGACCAAAGTCACGACTCAGAGAAATGACAAGATATGCATGTTAGGTTTTTATATTTCAGTTTATTAAAACCATCAGGAAGGAATTTACTAGAACCCAGAATAAAGTTATCCATAAATGTGCTAGAACCCTGAGTATTGTGACCAATCATTGTATCAGACACCCATAGTATAGCAACCCATAAATATACTACAACTCATAGTATTGCAACCCCTAAATTGCGGGTGGTTGGAGGAAGCTTCCTGCTGCCCTGGTGCTTTCAGGAAGAGGAACAGGAAGCTAATATGTTTGTGATGTCTTTGTATTGTCCTGTGATGTCTGTTTGTTGCCAGTGGTGTCCTTCACCCATTGGGCTGGCACGCTGTCATGCGAGTGAAACAACCTTAAGTACAGTGTTAAACCCCTGTAGTCAATCATAAATGTATCAGAACCCAGAGAATAGCAGCCCATGATGTATTTGAAGCCATAGTGTAGCAATGCATAAATTATACCAGTAGGATGAGCACAGCATGACCTTCAAGCTTAATGCTTTTCTGTAGATACATGTACACATAAAATATGTTTAAACTGAATAAACTAGTAATTTTGATATTATGAGTTTATGTTAACTTGTCAATTATGGAAAAAGTATTTGTAAAAAAAGGGGTCATGTTTCAGGTACAGTCTCCACCAGGTTGATTTAGAGGGTCGTATAAAGGAGTGTTTGGGTCAACTGCAGCAGATCAACCCTCAAATCAAGGCTGTCCTGATGGGAACAAGAGAAACAGACCCGTATTCTAGTAAGATTCAGGACACATGGATAGATAAATGAATAGGACAATGTGTGCATGTTTATAAGGCTGGCTGGCAACATTGTAAATAAAGAAAGTTTGTCATTTCTTACCCTCCTTCGTTAAGTGGTGGACTTTAACAAACTTCTGCTCCAAATTTATTTTCTAAATTTTATTAAACGTACTAGAGAAATCGACAATATCTGCCTCAAAGATAGTTTTTGTCTTTACTGCTTCCCATCTCGGTTGAGTCAGTCAGCGTTGTCATGGCAGCTCAAGGCTGGGGAATTCAACATCCTATTTCTGATTAGCTGGTGGCAGTCTGCATATGGTGTGTTTGTTGCCATCAGTGTTTGCACCCTTTTGGCTATGAGCAGCATGTTCTAAGCTGTCATTCACATTTTACTCAGAAATGGGAGAAAATCAATTTTCCAGCTGTCATATGGAATTTACTCAGCAATGGGAGGAAATCAATTTTCCAGCTGTCATTCAGATTTTACTCAGCAATGGGAGGAAATCAATTTTCCAGCTGTCATTCAGATTTTACTCAGCAATGGGGGGGAAATCAATTT
>JAQQZZ010026567.1:0-10908 GCA_030265115.1 Mopalia vespertina | reverse complement strand
TTGTATGTATTCTGTAGCACGATAGTTTCTTTGATAGTTTACGATCTATAGGTATTAAAGATAAAATTCTATAGCAAACTGATTAAACCCATATCTAAATAGCTCTACGTTATAACTTAATCATAAATGTAGTTATAACAACATTTATCAAAAGCTTATACTTTTTGTTATTGTTATTATATCCATTTTGTTCAGCCATATATACGTCATCTTAAGTCAACATGAAGTCGATCATTATTGATTCACAGCGTGTCAACAATACATTGGTGTAGGGAAAGGAACTGAAACAACAGAAATAGATAGAGAACCTAATTGTTTGACACGTTTAATCAATCTCTCGCGCATAAAACTACATCGTTTTCTTTTATATATAGCCTGTAAACCTTAGATAACCAAACTGTCAAGTTTTGTCCGCGAATAGCAATTGTGCGTTTCAATTAATTAGTGCACTTTATTTAGGTAGCAAAAACAGATTTCATTGAGCATGTCAACAGTGAAGGCCTTTGTATACTGTAGCTGGAAATGGTTAATTTGTTTGACAATTTACGATCTGTGTTCGATGTGTATTCGGATATATAATTACAATCATCAGTTTCAGCTCGATGCCCCTAACTAGTGTAATTAAATTAGAAACTAGATTTATTTTTCTCAGGCTATCATACATGTATATGGATGATCAGAGTCACTTTTATAATAATATCCTCCTTTGGGCTAATGTCCAATAAGATGGATGAACAGGCTTTCAGGAATCCGTACAAAGGAACTTGTACTATAGAATATAGCCGCTATCAGATTTGCCGTCATCGATATATGTAGACCATATTCTCGAACGCCGATTTTTCTCACTGCCTTACATATCCTTCACAAGATCATATGGTTTTGCCACAACAGCACTATTGAGAGTTTTCATATATTCAAGATGGCCGTCAAAAATATTCGTGATGCAAAATGTAAAAATGTTGATAATTAAATAGTTTACGTTAAATATGTCATTTGGTCTCGGAAAAAGAACCCTTATTCAGAAATTGATTGTTAAAAAAGACAAATTTTCTGACTCTAATATATCTGTGAAGAAAAGGTACATTTATTTTCATGCTTTCTGCACAAACTGAGGATGCAGAAAACAGATTTTTCACAGATCGATCCAAGTAGTCAAAAATGTCAATTTATCTTCATTTCTTGAAGGATTGGTGCGTTGTAATATTATTGCTTTTAACGAGAGCAAATATTTCACATTTGGCGCTATGTTTACTGCAGAGGACAAGCTTATTGGGGATGTATTGTGTTTTTGTACTATCACGCGTGCACTTTTTTTTATCAAACTTAATATGATATTCAAATCAATTTTAATGTTAATGCAGGGAGTAGACAAACTGAATGAACTTATAAAAATCAATATGAAATCGTTACTTTCATGTCAGCATTAATGTTGAATTATGTTGTTATATAAGGTTTGACCAGAGTCGCCCAGCTGTCTACAGAAATAAACCTGTGTAATTTCATTGCTTGCTGTGGGGAGCCTTTATACTTTAGATGATATGCTTTTAATTTCTGTACTGATATATCAGACTAGATTAGCCTAAATATACACACATGGCTTCAAACTGTCTGTACCAATATGTAACACATGGCTTCAAGCTGTCTGTACCAATATGTAATACATGACTTCAAACTATCTGTACCAATGTGTAACACATGGCTTTAAACGGTCTGTACCAATATGTAACACATGGCTTCAAGCTGTCTGCACCAATATGTAATACATAGCTTCAAGCTGTCTGTACCAATATGTAACACATGGCTTTAAACTGTCTGTACCAATATGTTATTATAAAAAGAAGAAAAAAAAAACATTAACGAGGAGTAAGATTACTGGTGAGATTTAGATATGTGTTAGAAATACATGTGTTTCAAATTGCCTGTTTTGTTGTTTTATTAGTTCTTCACAGGCCTACCGTTTGGCTTTTATCTGCCTTTGATCACAAAATTGCAATCATTAATATCAGTCCAGTAACTATAGGCTGCGTAAACGGTCGAGCTTGTTGATGCTACAATAGTACCGTTTAGGTTTTTCAAATTTTCAAGATGGCGATCAACATATCGGAGATGCCAAATATAAAAATGTTGATAATTAAATAGTTTACGCTGAAGATGTTGTTTGTAATTATTTCGGACACTCAATCAGAAACACCTTTTTAATGCTGATATAAGCCAGATCCATACATTTATTAGTTATTTGTATGCCTTCTGCACACATTGAAGAGATTGAAGAGATTTCAAATATGTCGCTCCATCCGTTACAGAAAAAAGTATATAGGATCCTATAGGATTTTGGACATCTTATAGGATAATTGTAAAATGCTATACGATTTTTTTGTAAGGGAAGTATTCAATGAAAAATGTCCATTCTTCTGAGAAATATAAAACTTGAGACATGTTTGTTGTATTTACAATTGATTTCCTGAAGAAATGGTATAATGTAATAATATGGCTTTTAACCGTAACAAATATTTGACTTTTTGGTGTAAATATTTACTGCCAACATAACATGATGGTCACAATAGATGTCATGTTACAGCACGGAGTTGATGAACTTAATGAACTTGTTAAAATCAATATGAAATCGTTAATTTCATCTATCTTTAAATGTTATGATATAATGTTCGGAATGTCTACAGAAATAAATCCGTGTAATTTTATTGCAGACTTTGGGGAGCCTTCATACTTTAAAGGATATGTCATTAATTTCTGTACTGATGTATCAGACTAGATTAGCTTAATTATAAACCAACACTCATATCCACATATGGCTTCAAGCTGTCTGAACCGAAATGTAATCATAAAACGACAAAACAACATTTACGGTATTTTGTCATGAGTTAAACCATGAGTGACATTTAGATATGTGTTAGAAAAGCATGTGTCTCCAATTGCCTGTTTTGATGTTTTATCAATTCTGTAGACCTTCCCTTTTTACGTTAATGTGCCTGTGATAACATCATTTCTAACATTGATATCTGTCAAGTAACTAAAGGCTGCGTTGAAATTGTTTTACTCACGTGAACGCACAGGTGAATTAATTTCAATTACAAATCACTAATGACAATCTTCTCTTTTATATAGTCGTATAGCATTTAATTTACCTGATCAGATGAGAGGCTTTCATTGGTTGAACCAGTGAGCATCAACCATAGTAATATACCGACATGCACTGTCCTTTTATTTCCATGGACTGCTTATTTATCATTATTAAAGACGAATAGTGACACTATTAATACAACAAATTTTAGCGCCGTGCTCAAGGGTATTTCACTTATATGAAGACGGTGTACACCAACAGTAACACTCACATAACCACGGAAATCGAAGTGCTTGCTATATCGATAAATCTCGAGTTTTGCTGGCCTGTATTTGTCCAGAAAGACTTTATGTGCCAGTTTCTAAATAGAAAAGAATATTTCTTTGTGTCTGGGTCAATGCCTCGTTTATTTACTCGGTATGATATCCCATGTCGGATCATCACAGGACTGTTTCCGTATCCGTACAGATATCTCGGAGATGAATGGAAACAATATTACACGAAATTGTTAACCGCCGGATAGCTTTCACCAAATCACTTGGCGCATTTTAATAATACAAAATAAGATTATACCCCAACGAGCTTCGTTGCATAAATCATAATTACATAAAACGACAATCCTTTTCTATGTTGTAAATAGAAAGAAGTGATCTGTGAATGTGATTTAAACAAAATCTAGACCCGAACACATCATTGAAGCAAATTTCAAAGGACATCGAACTATGCTATCATCCGCCTCCGGAATGGTTATCTATAACACCCGAGGTGATGAATGGTCGAGGAGGTTCATACGTAGTTGTTGTCCTTGTCATTTGACGCCATTTGAAGAAGAAAAATGCCAAAGCTAATTTAATTTCTATCTAATCGTTCTTCTATCGAGCGAGACGTATCTATTGACAGGTTACTGATGTACATTTTACAGAATCAATAACTTTGCAATGTGGGCGAGTACAGAATATTAAGTTATACATTGTGTGTGCTTGTTCTCGAGAATCCAGACAAGTTATCTTCTTTGACTTAAATACCGCTGGGTGGTTTGTTAAAAAATCAACCTATTGTTATGAATTATTTTGAGATCACACAGACGTTTAGGGACTGAGTGAACTAAGATGAATGATTGTGAAATCATGCATGTTACGCCGGAATTCCGTCCTTGTGTATAAGTTAATGTTTTACAGTGACGCCCACCTTTCCCTTAAGCTAATTTAACAGCGGACCTATCAATCGTATTCTCGCGAGAGTTTCTATAGTGGACGAGAATAAGACAACTCTCGTACGCCAAGTAGAATCGATTATATTTTAGAATGCGAACCTATGTGAGCCTGCGATTGACGAGGGCTGTGACAGGCCATTAATGTACTGTAACATCAGACCAATCTCGGAAACCTGTGATCTAAGAGTTTCTAAAACAGTTGGACATTCTGACTCCACATCGCAAATATAAATAGGCACAGATTAAAATGGACGACACGTCATTCGGCATCGGTAGATTATATCCTAAAATAATGGTTAATCAATGCATTGTACTTTATTTTGGTCTTGAGATTTTGGAAATACTGGACACACTCACACTTTTGTATCTCTTGAAATAATGGCTTGTCCCCTCCGAACAGCTTACCAGCCATGTAAAAATTAAACTCATTACAATGAAAACGACACCGTTATACTGTTCTATAGGTATGAATAAAGCCACATTGTAAAATCAATTCATGATTTATATAATCTGTTATTCTCTATTGTATAAGACCTAGTAAAAAGTAGTCTGCCTAAGCTTTTCATTGGATGAAATGTATAAACGACGAGAGACTGTCCAATCAATGTTGAACAGATCTATCTATAACACTAAAATGTACTCATTTTTGGTATAAAACCAGCTAATGAATGTATTGTTTTCTAATGCCAGAGGTCAGGATGGAGCCTTCTGGGATTAATATCATTTCTGAGTAGAATGATCATTTTACGGGAAGGTATGACAAAAGGTCACAGTGTGTTAACTTAATATTCCCACTTCTTGACAAAATTGCTATCATTATTATCAGTCCAGTAACTATAGGCTGCGTAAAACGTCGATCTTGTAGACGCTACAACAGTACCGTTTAGTTTTTTTTTAGATTTTTCAAGATGGCGGTCAGTATATCGGTGATGCCAAATATAAAAATGTTGATAATTAAATAGTTTACGCTGTAGATGTTGTTTGTAATTATTACGGACACTCAATCAGAAATTGAAAGCTTTAAAAAACACCATTTTAATTTTGATATAAGCCAGAACTATTCGTTTATTAGTTATTTGTATGCTTTCTGCACACATTGAAGAGATTGAAGAAAACAGATTTCCAGCATGGCGCTCCACCCTTTACAGAAAAAATTCTATAAGATCCTATAGGATTTTGGACATCTTATAGGATCCTATAGGATAATTATAAAATCCTATAAGATTTTTTTTGTAAGGGAAGTATTCACTGAAAAATGTCCATGCTTCTGAGAAATATCAAACTTGAGACATGTTTGTTGTATTTACAATTGATTTCCTGATGAAATGGTATAATGTAATAATATTGCTTTTAACCGTAGCAAATATTTGACTTTTTGGTGTTGGCAGTAAATATTTACTGCAAACATAACATGATGTTCACAATAATTGTCATGTTACAACAAAGAGTAGATGAACTTTATGAACTTTAGGAAATAAAATTCCTATTACTTATTAATTTCCTATCTCCTTAAATGTTAAATTGTGTTATGATATACAGTTCGGATAGAGAGGCCCACCTGTCTACAGAAATAAACTTTGGGGATCCTTTATACTTTAAAGGATATGTACAGTAATTTCTGTACTGATGTATCAGACTAGATTAGCTTAAGTATGAACTGGTATTCATGTCCACACATAGCTTCATGCCGTCTGTACCAATATGTAATTATAAACGACAATGTAACATTTACGGCATTTTGTGAGGAGTAAGACGACGGGTGACATTTAGATATGTGTTAGAAATGCATGTGTCTACTTGCCTGTTTTGATGTTTTATCAATTCTGTAGACCTACCTTTTTTACGTTGATGTGCCTGTGATAACATCATTGCTAACATTGATATCAGTCCAGTAACTATAGGCTGCGTTGAAATTGTTTTACTCACGTGAGCGCATAGGTTCAATTACATATCACTAATGACAATCTTCACTTTTATATAGTCCTATACCATTTAATTTAGCTGATCAGATGAGAGACTTTGATTTGGTCGAAGCAGTGAGCATCAACCATAGTAATATATCGACATGCACTGTCCTGATGTCTCGTTTTATTTCCATTGACTGCTTATTTCTAATTATTAAAAACGAATAGCGACACTCTATTAATATAACAAATAGTTGAATTCATTGATCGATTGATTGACTGGTTTTTAGCGCCGTGCTCAAGGATATTTCACTTATATTGAAGACGGTGTACACCAACAGTAACACTCACACAACCACGGAAAGCGAAGTGCTTGCTATATCGGTAAATCACGAGTTTTGCTGGCCTGTTTTTGTCCAGGAAGACTTTAGGTGCCAGTTTATAAAAAGAAAAGAATATGTCTTCGTGTCTCAATGCGTCGTTTATTAACTCGGTATGATGTCCCATGTCGGATCATCACTTACTATTTCCGTATCTGTACAGATATCTCGGAGATGAATGGAAACAATATTACACGAAAATTAACTTGTATTGTTTACCGCCGGATAGCTTGCACCAAATCACTTGGCGCATTAATACAAAATATGATAATACCCCAACGAGTTTCGTTGCATAAATCATAATTTACATTAAACGACAATCCTTTTTTATGCTGTAAATAGAAGAAAAAAGTGACCTGTGAATGTGATTTAAACAAAATCTAGACCCGAACACATCATTGAAGCAAATTTCAAGGACATCTAACTATTTTATCACCCGTCTCCAGAGTGGGCATATAACATCCGCGATGATGAATGGTCAAGGATGTTCCGCCGTAATCGTTGTTCTTGTCATTTGACGCCATTTGAAGAAAAAAAATACCAAGGCTAATATAGTTCCTATACAAAAAATCACATGAAATTTGTACTCATTCTTCTATCGAGCGAGACGCATCTCTTGGCAGATAACTGATGTAGATTTTACAGAATCAATAATGTTCCAATGTGGGCGAGTACAGAATATTATGTTCTGCATTGTGTGTGCTTGTTCCAGTTAAGTTATCCTCTTTGACTTTGATACCGCTTGTTTTTTTTTTATGCAAATCTGTTGCTATAAATTACTTTGAGATCACTAATGCGTATAGGGACTGAGTGAACCTAAATGAATGATTATAAAATCATGCGTGTCACGATGGAATTCCGTCCTTGTGTATTATTTAATGTTTACACAGTGACGCCCACCTTTTCCTTAAGCTAATTTAACAGCGGACCTTTGAGAGCCAGTCATTGGCGAGGGTTGTGTCAGGTCATTAATGTACTGTAACATCAGACCAATCTCGGAAACCTGTGATCTAAGAGTTTCTAAAACCGTTTCGACATTCTGACTCCACATCGCAAATATAAAGAAGCACAGATTAAAATGGACGACACGTCATTCGGCATCGGTAGATTATATCCTAAAATAATGGTTAATCGATGCATTGAACTTTATTATATCCCATGAAATAATGGCTTGTCCCCTCCGAATAGCTGACAGCCACGCAAAGGCGAACTTATTACAATGAAATCGACACCGTTATACTTTTCTATAGTTATGAATACAGGCACATTGAAAAATTATATATTTGTTTCTTCACTGTATCAAAATAAGAAAAAAAGCAGTCCGTCTAAGCTTTTCATTGGTTGAAATGTATCAATGAAGAGTAACAAACCCCCCTTCTCCCCTCACCGTTGATATATGAAACAGACATTTCATATACACTGAAACTTACTCATTTAAGAGATAACAAATGTGCTCGTTATATCAAATATATTGTAGCCCCTTGTTAAGTTGAGAAGGATGGAGCCTTCTGGAATTAATATCAGTTCTGGGTAGAATGACCCCCTTATTGGAAGGTATGGCAAAACGTCAGAAAGTGTTAACTTAATATTCCCACTTATTGGCAAGCAAAGGCAATTTTTGTGAACACAGTGAATGTATGTCCTTTGGATTGAGGTTTATTGGCTTATTCTACCATTTCAAAGACTTGAAGATGAATTTCCCAAATACTGTACAAATAGTAACAAATGAGTAATGCCAACTTTCAAACCCTCTGTAAGACTCCAGGCTATGTCTGGACCAATGGTATCGATTGTAATAAACTGGAGACCAGACTGCTTCATGGATCTATATTCGCCCAAGTCCTGAACTTGATTTCGGACAAAGACTCTGGGCTTACTTGTTTTATACCTCTAACGAAAGAATTCTTAAACAAAGTATTGTTACAGACGATGAAGATTCTTATGGCCATTAAAATACAACCGTTATTTGGCTCTTGTCTATGGGTGTGTATGTTACTTGTCTGTTTTATTAATCATATAGTGGTGAAACTTTTGTTCTGGGGCAAGATCATTGCGTGTCCATGTCGTCAGTTTTGATGTTTGTCTCAAGTTATTCGTTATGTAACGTATCTTAAGAACAGAGATCTAAGCAAGAGAGACTTACAACACTAATCTTTGCGGATCAATAAAAAAGATGATGTTTGTGGAGAAAATAATAGTAGTGTTATGTTTGTTTAACCTTGTGCTCAGGGTCATTTTACTGTTATGGCGACAGATTGTCCCCTTTTTACCATGCCTTTGGGTATAATTATACTTGAATACGGTGGACATCGGGAGGAAACGATCTCATAACCACTACCGCGATTGCAGGGGAAAACTGTTCTCAAATACTTTCACAAACGGAAGTTCTGCGCATGTTGTTAACAGTGTAACAGTTTTAATGTTTACATTTTCCCTTTATACCCTTCCTATACGGCGATAATCTAACGGATTTGGTGAGTATAGGCCCTACCATTTGTCATAAAACTGTGACATATATTTTGATAACGCACCACTCTGTATCAACTGGCCAGGAAACATGGTATGAAATCAAACATATAACTGCATGTTAATGTCCACACAGCATTACTTAAATGATTATCTTTAATTGTCCATTCCACGATCGACAAGGATTTTTTTGTTCCCAGATAACCGTACACTTTCGGGAAGGAATCAGCTAAAGGCCTGTAAGTCAGTATATAGTTCTCTGATCAAATTACGAGTTCCAAGTTCCTTCACTGAGACTCCATCACGTATAGACAGTGTTTTAAAGGTTTTGTTGTAGTTGTTTTGAAAGGGTGACTGCCAATCAGTGTTATATTTCAGTAGTTACTGGTCAGATTGATTAGGTTTTGACAGAGATCGTCTCGCTGTCTAGAAGTCAGGCCAAACCCTGTTATTTCACCAAACATTGGGGCGATCTGCTCACATGACTCCTGTGGTCTGACTCCGGTTTCCATCGAGAGCGATTATTCACTAATCTTATAATACCATCGGGTTGAACGATCACATGTAGTTAAATATATAATGGAATAAGGTTTAGGACTCACAGTCACATAGTGGTGGATTAACTCATAATTTAGGTTGGCACAATATAGGGCTAATTCCTTCTTAGCCCTACGTCCTGTCAATAGAAACCGCTTGTGAAGGATGGAAATCGATCCGCCGCTATCGCCGGCCTCTACAGATCTTTGTCTGATTTTGTTTGGATACCATATACAAAATAATCTTACTCCTATTTTCTTTCCTCACGTTTACATAAAGTTCTATTTGAATTTCTCACCCGCGTTGACCTGTTAAGTTATTTCCCTTTGCAAAAATAAATTTGAAAACCGTCAGAAAAAAATATTGTAGGTAGATAAAATACTAGACATAGTGTTTTGTGTATTTAAAAAAATCAGAGAAAAATCGGATATATGTTTTGAGAGGCCGGCGATAGCGGCGCATCGATTTCCATCCTTCAACACGGGTGAGACGGATGCTTTGTTTGTTTGTTTGAGTGGGGTTTAACGTCATACTCAAGGGTATTTCACTCTTATGACGACGGATTGTCAACTGCACACTGCTCCTTGCCTATTTACGGTGGAAAACCGGGAAGAAACCTCGTAAACTAACTTATAAAACCGAATTTAAGACTAGAAGGAGAGAACTACCAGGACATCAAGGATGTAAAGGTCTCAGTGTAGTCCAGAGCTTAAAGCCCGCTTGGAAACCCTTTAACACAAAGGGGTAGTTCTCCAAAAGATAAATATATTTTGACCTACAGACCTTGAGGTTCCTGTAAACGATATCCAAAAGATGTTCAATTTCTATTTTTGCACACATACAAGCCAGGATGTGGTGACAAAAGCTTGTTTAAGTCATTTTTGGTTTTAGTTTAAAAAAAAAGGGTCTTGTTAAAGTATTTTAGGTTTTATTGAGAGAAAAAAAACCCCGGTTTTAGTGAAGAAAAAGCGTGTTCAAATAATGTTTGGTTTAAGTAAAGAAAAAGGTTGTTAAAGCATTTTTGGTTTTACTTAAGAAAAGTTTATTTTAATGTTTTTGGTTTTAGTAAAGAATAGGGTTGTTAAAGTATTTTGGTTTACAAAGTTTATCTGAAAACTTATTAGCTTGTACAAACCCGTAGTTTAGTTTTTTTATATGTAATAAAATTTATAAATGAGTCTACACCCTCCAGCCCGCGGCCGTGGCTTAGTGGTTAGCGAGTGCGCTCTCGGAGCCTACTTCGATGTACCGTTCACGGAATCGAGTCCGCCTGTCGACCCTCAGGTATATGAGTGAGTCACAAGATGTGGCTCCGGCAATCGCGGGGGT
>JAQQZZ010026545.1:0-10910 GCA_030265115.1 Mopalia vespertina | reverse complement strand
ACGGGTATCAAGTCTTCAAATGAATATTGCCTCGACGTCTATCGCTGCAAGGCGACGGAGCTCATCCGCGAGGGCCTGCTTTTTCTTCCGGACCCTCTTGAGGATGATGTAGCCCGCCCCACAGCCGCGGCACAGCCCAAAGGACATTACATCCTTCCCGCACTTGGGTATATCTAAATGGGTACAAGAAATGTGTCAGCCTGGGTTGGGGGGCGCCGAGGGGGGTGGGGCACCCCTTCTCTGGGTGTCTATTGGTAGCCCTTCGGGGGCAGATATGTATGTATATGTATGTATGCTGGGACACTCCCGGGGGGTGGGGAGTGCCCCCAGGGAATACTTTCTAAAAAGTGTGCTGACACCGCCCCTCTTTCTACTACTCGGTGAGGAATTGGTGGATAATGATCATGATGAGAAGTCGGTGAATAGTGATCACGGTGAGGAATAGGTGAATAATGATCATGTTGAGGATGTAGTGGATAATGGTCATGATGGAAATCACAGAAATCCGTCACAAAAATAAAAATTGATTCTTTCAGATATATTACTTGTCTCAATTGGTGAATGTTTTGTTTTTTTTTAAATCTTCAAAGCTGATGAATTTAATTTTATATATGGAGAGCATTACGCAATGTTAAAGGGAAAGACAACTGTTTTTCTACCTAAACTTATTAATTTTATTGCATATTTTCAAAGATAAACATCTGTATTGAACTTGCATTCGAGTAAGCACAGCCGTTAATTAGTTAATTTAACAGGCGGGACTGACGTCATTGTTCGAAAACACGGTTGGTCACCAGTATGACCGTTTACTCATTGATACAGTCATCTGTAACAACACGGCGTATACACAAGCTTGGTCATCCAAGCTCAATGTTAATCTGTTTTACATATCAAAATAGCTCTTTGAGTTATACATACGTTTAGCATGTTTTCAGCTGAAATGAGGTTTTAAAAAATCCGGTTTTTAGTATCAGGTTGATATGTACAAGCGGTTGTTTGTTGCTGTTGTTTCGCTTGGCTTTATATGAAAGCATCCACCAGTGCAGGCAATAGGGGAGAGCCAAGACTAGATGATATAACTACCGTGTTTTGGAACAATGACGTCAGTTCCGCATTTTGAATTAACTAATTAACGGCTATGCTAAATCGGTTGCAAGTGCAATAAAGATGGTTGTCTTTGGAAATATGCAATAAAAATAATAAGTTTAGGTCGAAAAAGTGTTGTCTTTCCCTTTTAAAGATTCGCAAGGGAGACAATTAAGTCTGTTTAGTCTCCAACACTTTTAAAACATGTCATCACATGCCTTTTTTAGATTTTAAAATCGGCTTTTCCAAGTGTGATAACTATTACATCAGTGTGTTTTCCTTTTATTTGTGTCCATTAAAGAGTTTTATCTTTGCTTCTTTTATGTAAATGTAGACAGAGCGTGTTGTCTTCTAGGCGCATAAGAAAATATAACAAAAGAATCCCTCAAGGAACCTTTATAGGTTGATACAAGGAGATTATATCACAGTGCGTGATACGTGGTGATATATCAGCTCGACCTGAGGCAACGAGAGCTGATACAACGACACGTAACATGCACGCACTTTACATATAATATGTTTATCATATGCCTTCAATGTTTCTTGAAAAATTCGATTTTGGGGACACATTTGACAAATTTGCCGTGATGATAGCTTGGATGAGTCAAATCCTACTTATATTGTACTTAGTCTGCGATTTAAAACAATCCAATATTTAATAGTAAAAACATATAATAAAACGGGCTGTTTGATTTCCCTATTTTAAACCCGTAAAACTAAAAGTATGATTGTATGATCTAAGTATTAAAAATACAGTTAGATTGTTTGGAAATGGAATTTAAAGAAGAAGGCAAATTTGTGTATACATTATATTCATATTACTGCGCAGAGAGAAACCACAGAGACTGAGCTGGCGGAGCACATGGATTGGCTCTTTAAAATTACACACCCCTCAGAAAAAAATGCGAGAAACATAGTTCAATTCCGAACACCAACCAGCGATGTTATCCGTGTTATCATCTTGTTTATTGGTTTTAATTACAAAAATATATAATTGGAACAAATTATACGGTTGCCAAGTGTAGAGCTCTGCTACACAAAGTCGAGGGGTTCCCCTGTCACGTTAGGGGGCGCTGTCATCTAAAATGCAAACATTAGAAGCAGTCCCGTTTCAGACCGTACATATATGAACCATCTGATACGGATAAATATACAATGCCTCAGTATATGTGAAGTGAGACTCATATAATATGATAGGTATATGATAACTTTTTTTTATTATCCAAATATTGGATGTACTTCAATATCTTTACTGGTTGGCTACATGGCAAAATATGTGACACACATTGTATTTGCTGAGTAATTTAATTTTCGCATATGGAAATAAATGATTTCATTTGAAGTATGCCTGTAGAAAAGAATTCCACATATATTGAGTCTTTTAAAACATATGATAAAATAAAATTGAAAACGAATTGCAAATATGTAAAAAAAAACTTTCAATCTATATTTTTAAAATGCTATAACTTTTATTTAATCTAAATGTAAAACATTTCACTTTTGTTAAATTAAAAAACGACTGTTGTACAAACATATATGTAGAATAAATGTATGCATTCCATCACTTACGGACTTCTCCCTTGCTGCATGCATTACTAATATTGCGGCAGCCAATTAACTTACAGCATTGGTTTACTTTTATACAAGTTAAAATATATTTTCTTTTGTGAAATAAATATTTTATTTCAAATGTGTACATAACAGTCCCATATACGATGTGTGAAAAATACTTTACTTTTTTGAAAAATAATTCTACTCATGTTCATATAATATACATATAACAAGATGGTAAATACTTTCAACATATGTAAAAAGACTTTCACATATATCCAAAACGTATCTACATAAGTGGAATAAACATATAAGTCTTAAAATGGCTTGCGGTGCGGTTCACCTGACCAAATGTTATAAACATATAACAGAATCGACTAAAGTTTGGTGTCTGATAATAATGTGTAAAACAAAACCCGTAGAAAACAGGACAATTGCTTAAAAACAATACAAATGTAGATCCATTGTTATATTTTTCAGTCTGCCTTAAACAGTTATGGTCTTATGGACCGTTCAAGGGATTAGGCCCAGCTAGGATTCAAATGCACCGTATACGGAAGACCATTCGTTAAGTGCACCTGTCCGGAATTATTCGGATGCACGAGTCATCTGGAAAGCGTCGCCACTGACGAGAATGGAATTTGTACAGAGTAGTGATGACTTGAAGGGCAATTTCCTTGTGATGAATTTGTTTATGAGCTTGCTCAATTATTCATGGAGAGGAGAGAAAACAAAATTTGGAGAAGGAATTTTCCTATATAAGATTATAGCAGGCTTAAGGTCTTGCTGGACCCCTTGGTAGATAGATTTTAAGAGCACCCGTTGTATTTTGCGACTTAAATATATGATCAAGGGAAACTAAATTATAGGCTCCAGTTGAACTGTTTGTAATTAGAATTTCGAATTATGTTTTCACCAACATATAGTAGGAATAACTAACTTTTAATCCAAGTGATAACAAATATTTGGGTCATTTTGAACCCAAGGGATCCAGCAAGACCTTAACCCAGATGAATGAATAACCTCATTGATCATTTGCAGTTCTATTAATCTAACGCGGGTTGGGAAGCTAAAGTTAGCCCGTTATTCGACATTCGAATGTCGAATGTCGGGCTCCCCAACATTTGATGTCAGGCTCCTCGACATTCGATATTCAAATGTCGAATGTCCGTGAGCACGTTTTCGACATGATTTGATATTATTAGTATGTTTGTTTCATTTGGGTTTTACGCTATACTTACGGTTATTTCACTTATATAACGCCCAGTTAATACGTAAATTATGTTTACAACAAGCCGTTCGCCCAAAGGGATACAGTTTCTACTCTACTACTGTTGGTTACTGAAGCTGTCGAAGCATTCGCATTTGAATGTCCAATTTTTTTTTTTACGTTTTTTTTTTTCTCTAAAGATTTTGAATCAATCACTAACGCTAGCATTTGAATGTCGAATAATGGACAGTCTGTCTATCGACGTTCAAATGTTAAATAACGTGCAGTCCGTTTATCGACATTCGAGCAATGAATAGCGGAAGGCACTTTGTTCGATGCTTCTTGTAATGTTTAGTTTGGGTTTGATACCAAAATCTTAATGATATTTTACTCACAGAGCCGTGTGACAACTAATATGTACCGATTAATGGGCTATCATTTTCAAATGACAATCAGTCTTTCAATTCCTCAGGGTTTATTTTTAGATTATAATAAAAACATAATTTAAAGTTCAACGCGTGACACCACACCAAACCAACTTCGTTGGTCAGGGAGCACCAGCATATAAACAGATAAGCTGAGTTATAAGTTTCTTTGTTTGATTAGGGTTTAACGTCGCACCCAAAAATATTTCATTTATATGAGGACTAATTGTCCACTTCACACAGCTCCATGCACGATTACGGTGTAAAACCGCGATGAAACCTCGTAAAAACCACCCATGCGATTGCTCCACGATCAGCACAGGGAAAGTGTATAGGGGGTTAAGTTGGTGGGGAGGTAATTTTGGGGAGTAAGTTTGTGGAGTTGGGGGTAAATGGGGAGAGGGGTAGTTGGGGTGTAAGCTTTGTTGGAGGGGGGAGGCATACAGGGGTGAGTGGGGGGGGGGTTAATGTGGTGAGGGTAACTTCGGGGGGGGGGTGCTCAGTTGGGAGAGCGTTAGTTGGGGTAAGTTTGAAGAGGTAAGTTGCGGGTAAGTTGGATAGAGTTGTGGGTATAAGTTGGGGGTGATGGGGTTAATTGGGGAGGACGGAGTAAGCTGGAAGCGAGGGTAAGTGTGGAGAGAAAGTTGGAAAGTGGGGTAGTTGAGCCGGTGGTACTTTCGGAGGTAAGTTTTTCAAACGACGAATTATGTTTCTGTATGTTCCCATTATTGTATACATTTACACGTGTGAAAGAAAATGTGCGGTGTTAAATGACAATAAAACAAACAACAATGGCTGTTTGTTTGATTGATTGATTAATTAATTGTGTTTTTTATGCTCTTCTTAAGGTAACCTTACACATACAACGGTGACCGTTCTTGCGTGTCAGCTCAACGGGTAAAGAAAACGCCTTCATAGTAAAAACATGTAGAAGTCAATATAACTAATCCACTCCCTACGGCACATATCCCGGGGCCTGCGACCGAGGCTTAGTGGTTATCGTGTGCGCTTACTAATTCTGCTTCAATGTACCGTTCACGGGATCGAGTCCGGACGGAGTGCTCGATCTGCCACCCGGGGAATACCTCTGCCGGCGCTACGCCTCGACGACCTTCCGCGACGCGCCTCGCACTCTCCTATTCCTGGTTACCGCCGTCGAGAACGGAGACCACGACGGACGTGGAAATGCCGACCCACGGCCACTTCCTCGAAAGCACGGTGGAAGCGCTCGGCGGCATCGGGGCGTTGGAAAAGGCCCGCGCCCCCCTGCTCGGCAACCTGGGCACGGAACGAACGACGGGGCAAAAAATAAAAAGACCGCCTGGCACCACTCTCTTGCGCGGCCGCGCGGTCCAGGTCCTCGGGCGACTTCCAGACCAGCTTGGGCCCTTTGTTGAACTCTTCTTGCAGTTGTCGGAATTCGTGGAATGGGAAGCGCGGCGCGCTGCCTCGTCTGCGAACTAGCTTCATTGTCGTTGTCGGGCAAATCGAGTGCCCGGGTACAATTGCTTTGTTCGCGAAACATCCGCACAGCAAGGTACCAAGCACTGCACAGCAAGACACCAAGCACTGCACAGCAAGATACCAAGCACTGCACACACCAGAACACATGCTTTTCGGGCTCAAACACTTTCCCACCCCTACGCAGCGCTTTGCCGGTTTTCCCATCTAGAGAGCTGGGGGAGTATGGGACATCGTCGACACGACAGGAAACAACAATGCCACCCAAACGGAAACTGTCCCTGGAACAGATCCAGGAAATCTGGGACCTACGGGGCCAGCTGCCGGCGGCCATGGCGAAAAAGCGCTTTGGCATCAGGTCCACCAGGCTCTACCAGATCTGGCGGGACGAGTCCGTAGAGACCGAGCCTGCCGGGTGGCAGGTCGAGCGCTTTCTTGGTGTCCTTGGGTTTCGGGGCAGGGACCTCCTGCAGTGTGCTGCGTTGATCGGCCGCTTGCTCCTGCTCTTTTTGGGTAAGGGTCAGGAGGATTGCCAGACGCCAAGGGTCTGTGGCGGCAACAACGCGGATTGTTCTACCGTATTTGTCCGTGTCCGACTCGAAGACGTCAGCGACCCATCGAACACCCTTTCGAGTCCCTGTGTTGCCCACACACAACAAGCCTCGTCGTCTGCGTATCCACAGGACCGCAACACAACTCTCGGCTTTGTGTTTGCCTGTTCGATCCGTCTGTATCCTAGGACCACCCATTTGCGGCCGCTGGGTATGTCCGCCACTTTACCCGATTGGGTGCGCATGGTGTCTTCGATCCCGGCGCGTGTATGCCGCGACTTTTCTGCATATACCTGTTGTGCAGTCACCAACTGCGCGAGGCATTCGACTTCTTCTGCGCAGCGTCTCTGCTGCTCTTCCTCCTGCCGCTGCTCTGCCTCAAGTCTAGCCCTGGCACGCCGCCGCCATTCTTTGGCGTTTGTCGCGTCCCAGATCCCTTGGAGACGTTTCTCGCGGTTCCTGGTCGAGAGCGTGGAGATTGCGCGACTCTCTGCGATCTCGGGAACTTCGTGGAGGTGGAAGTCGGAGATGTCTGCCGACCGCTTGGCACTTCTTGGCCCTCCAAACCCACGAAAATGTGGCCGAGGGTGGCAAAAGGTTTCGGGGTTGGAGCCATTCGGGTGTAACTGGGTCGGCCTTTTGCTGGCGGCCAAGACCGTGTTTGCATCGGCGTCCTTGGTGTAGCATCGGAGGGGGCCCAGCTCTACGCCCTCCTCGTTCGCTCCCAGAAAGTCGACCCAGAAGATGGTGCACGCGAGGAGCCCGAAATCGGCCGCGGCCCACTCTACGGTCTCTTCTAAGTCGCTTCGTTGTCCGCGTTGGCCTTGGTGGGCCGGACCCGAACAACCGAGACCCTACCCGTCGTCGTGTGCGCATACCAGGCGACGAAGATCGACCCTTGTGGCCAGTCGGCCAGGACAAGTCACCGGTCGAGGCACGCGGCTAGGTTCTCCCACTGCTTGGCGGCGGCTAGACCACAAACAAGCCTTCTTCTTCTTCCGGCAGATCCTCGGGGGAAACCAGGGCCAAGGTTCCGCCACCACCTCTTGTAGAGCTCCGTGCGGACCATTAAGCCGGCTTCGCTTGTGCGCACCCAAGTACAAACGTGCTTCCCAACGCTGTCTGTGTCTTCCAAGATCGTGGGCGTATCTGCGCGCACAGCGGTGGCCAAGTCCCCTTGTTCGCGAAACCCTTCCAACACGTAGAGGTGCTCTACGAGTGTTTTCCGGTCTAGGACCCCCGAGAAGTATCGCGTATATTCGATGCTATAGAGGCCATAGCCGTGGGCCAACAGCAGGCGGTCGAAGGAAGGAAAGGAGGCTTGCAGTTCTTCCATGGTAATCGCGGAGACGTCTACTTTTGCCACGAAGAGGCCGGTCGGTTCGGCCCACGGTCACATCTCCCGCCACCTGGACATCGCCTTCCGGTCGGTGTCGAACTCAATTCGGGCGACGATCTCCCGAAGGCGCTGCCCTCGGCGTTTTCTCGAGTTGCGAAGGTTTGGACTAAGTTCATCTGTATGTGTCCGCGCCTGGTGCCGTCGGGGGCCGTCTCCATACTCTCGCGGACGGCAGGAGCCATCCGGGCGACGGTGTTCTTGGCGGCACCGTCCTCTCCGGTCGTGTGGAAAGGCGTACTCCACGGGCTACGCAGTCCTCGCGGCGCAGGTAGCCGAACACGTATACGTCGTCGACGAACGTCAGAAGCCCTTCCAGGGGGCGCAGGTGCGTGCGGTCCAGGTGGTCGGCCAGATAGTCGACCCGGCCGATGTCTGGCACGAGGTTGCTCTCGTTGGCGTTCTAGAGAAGCAGATGGGCTGCCATGGACTTTATGGACCGCAGGCCCATGGCCTGGAATGTTGCTCGTACTGCCATCGTGGTAGCTCTAGCGTGTTGGGTATAGAATTGGTTGCTCGGTATGTCTTGTGTCTAATTGAAAATTTCTGGCAACTAAATATCGTAGCCGAAACATTGCTATCGTATACGCAAAAATACGCTATAATATTTATTGCTCGGTATGTCTTGGGCTACTTGTGTCGAATGATAGTAGCCAAAGCATCGGTAGCGTATACGCAAAAATACGCCAAACACAATCTCGGACCACATTTTCAAGGCCATGTAGATGGTAGCCGAAACATCGGTAGCCCTGACCAAAAATTCGCTATTATAACGTTCATCTGATACGCTCAAAATCGGTGTTTAGAGGCATCGTTAATATGAATGTTGTCTGCGCCTCAAAGATGGGCTTCTCCATCCCCTCGGAGAAGGAGGTCGTAATCATCGAGCCGCCCGCTACCCGCAGTGTCCGAGTAGACAACGTCTTCGAGGACGGGGAGCTCGACGACAACGGGTTTGACGACCTGGCTGTCTAGTTGTGGCCGTCGGGACCTCCAGAATTTTTGCCCAAAAATATCGGGCATCACAAAATATCGGGCATCAAATGTATCGGGCATAATTATTCGGTGTGCGTGGTGGGGTGCATTTGGCTGACATTAGTTCCGCGAGGCAGTTATGTATGTATGCTGGGACCCTCCTAGGGGGTGGGTGGGGTTCCCAGGAAAAACTGCGCCAGCACCCCCAGTGTTTATACTACTTTTAAGTTTAAGATTGCCCTCATTTGCAGCATTCTGATTGGTCTATAAAAAGTACCGAAGCAGAAAGTCAACTAATCAATTCTACAAATAAGGCGAATCATTACTACACGTCACACTGTACGTGATAGCTCTTTTAAATATCTTTCAACGTGAACGGTGGATATTTTGTCAGCACACATGGGGCTTAAACTGAAAAAAATATCAACCTGTAGGCCCACTGCTGTACAGGTATATGCCCACATTAAAAGCATAACAAATAGGAAAATGGAACATATTGTTTATTTTTGTATCTTTGTGGTGCCCCCTTCCCTTGATGCCCTAACTAGTTACAGACATATCGAACTATGGTATGCTAACTACGGTAGCTACAGACATGTCGAACTATGGTATGCAACATGTCAGCTTCTAAGAAAGTATGCAAAAACTAAGAGTTTAAAAATAACAATTCTGTTCCGAAATCTCAGTAAACGGATTGGGGCCATCTGGACTGTCGGACGCCGGAAGGAAGGATGGACGTTGGCCATATTATAATACGACCGATTTTCATCGGGCCTATAGAAACGCAGAGATATGTTGTTCCATGTTGTAAACCTTTTGATCGCCTCTATAAGATAAGACTGTGAATTGCCCAACGTCACTGTGACTGGGCTCGTTATACACAAGCAAGAAGATCTACGACTTCGTGCCTGAACAAAGACCGAGATAAACCTACACATGTATTCAATAGCCAGGTAGTCCCCAGCGATGGATAAATATAAATCAAGAATGCACACAGCTTCTTCTACTCTTTATCACGTAACCGACATCAAGCAATACAACTTGTATCTGTTAATACACAATGGTTTGTGGACAGGAAAGCAAAATTTTCACAGAGTTGGCGCAAGACCACTATTAATTTGCCATAAGCCGTAATGTTACCGTTTGGCTCCACAGCTCCCTCCCAAACTTTCGTTGGTCGAAAACCCCTGGCAGTTCCATGTTAAAATCTTGACAAGGCATGACCGATGAAATTTTGAGCTAGAAGCCCTGGAGTCTGATAGGGGTTGTCAAGCTAAAACTTCAGAATGTAAAAAAACAACCGAATCACCCCTCCATCAAATGGTGATAAATACACCAAATGTGATAATATTTAGGTTATAATATTACACTGACCAGAAACCTCCACTCAATTACTTCACATCAATACCAAATACTCCACCAAAAACAAATTTCCAGGACCCGAACAAATAAAACAAGACAACACACCATTTTAATTAAGAACTAGATTCCAAGGTGACGAAACGGAAGTCCATAATAGTGGTCTTACGCCAGTTAGTCCATGTAAGTACCATTTCAATCTAACTCTTATAAGAGATCCCCTCTACTATGTCACAATCACCAGTACCTGTTTTCTCACATCATTCACATTATGACACAACAGGAATGTGCTAATGACAACAGGTCAGTAAATAAATCCAGTATGTCATAACTAGAACTCCAAACAGGGCTGGCGTAGTTAGCAGGGGAATCTCCACAATCATAAGCAGTCAATAAATGCGTGAGAAACTCGAAATACAATCAGTTAAAACTTGTTTATTACATATATGATGACGGCATAGAAATTCTAACAGAGTTAAGTTAAAGATGTAGTTGTACTCACTCAAACTATCGTGGAAGACGGAAATTAATTTTTATTGAAATCAAATAATAAAAAAAAATATAATATTTTGCTACAGGCAACTATATTTGGTACAATTATTATTATCGTTCTAAATGAAAATATTGATTCTGTAATAGATGGGGCTATATTTAATTAGTGATCTTTTACTTTTCGTCTCATATTAAAATATAGCTTTTTTTTTTTGCAGAAATGATATAAACATATACAATTACGGTGGCTTATAAGTGACAGGATAATAATAATTATTCATAAATCATTTTGCCATGATCTGTACCTTCATTTTTACTACCGTAGATATTATTAGTTATTGACGTTTTTCGAAGGGTGTACGGACTTTTATGACCGTCCTGCAAACTCGTACGCCCTGAGCCGC
>JAQQZZ010026534.1:0-10910 GCA_030265115.1 Mopalia vespertina | reverse complement strand
AAATTACGTGATGGTTTGTGAACAAGGAAACTGATAAAACGCATAAAACCACCTTCAACACAGAAGAGCTATTCTAACAATAGAAGCGAAAGAATTCCACACAGTAAGGCGCGCTGTCAGGGATACGAGGCAGCACACTCCCCGCTTAATGTATGAAGAACATTATAATCAACAAAGAAAGTATCTTATGATAAATTCACGATAGTTCACAGATTTGAAAATCACGATTAACTGACGCACATGGAAATACAGTTGACCAAATGTTATTTCGTACACAAAATAGCGATTCCTATATCACTCAGAAAGTAACACAACTAAGTCCGTTATTGGTCGAGGGTACAACGCAGTCTTTCCATCCTTGGAAACACGAATTTCCACCTTACGAATTTTGCTATCTGCACTGGGGAACACTTTGGTTACAATTGCGATCGGCCACTGATTCCTGTGAACATCCTTATCTTTCAAAAGGACGATGTCACCCTGTTTGAGGTCTGGTTGATCCTGTAACCATTTGCGACGTGGCTGCAACATTTGCAAGTATTCGGTACTCCACCGTTTCCAGAAATTTTCAGCAAGAAACTGAACGTGTTTCCACTGGGAGCGGTAAATGTCCCTAACATCAAGATTTTCTCCAATTTCGGTGACGTGGTTTGTCTTCTGAGTGAGCAATGTTGCAGGAGATAAGATCATAGGAGCCTCCGGATCACTCGAAACAGGAACCAAAGGTCGGGCGTTTACAATCGCACACACTTCTGCAAGAAATGTACAAAGGACTTCGTGTGTTAAGTTTCTAGTGTTGGCTTGAAGCATCATAGAATCTAGGATCTTCCTCGTGAGCCCGATCATACGTTCCCACACTCCTCCCATGTGTGAGGCGTGTGGGGGGTTAAAAATCCATCGCGATCCTTTATCGTACAGAAGTTGTTTCACTTCTGCAGCTTCAACGTTGATAGCATCAATTTGAAGACTACCTGTACTACCGACAAAGTTGGTACCTCTATCGGAACGGAATTCACTTACGTTGCCCCGGAGAGCCACAAAACGTCGAAGAGAGTTAATAAATGACGAAGAACTCATTTCTTCTATGACCTCTATGTGTATAGCCCTTACGGTCAAACACGTGAAGATGATTCCCCATCGTTTGCTGTTCGCTTGGCCGCCTCTTGTACGTCTAGTCACTACAATCCATGGTCCGAATGCATCCACACCTACATAGGTGAATGGTGGGGCTGGCGTAACGCGATCTTCTGGAAGGTCGGCCATACGTTGAGATGCAAGTTTTCCACGAAGTTTTCGGCAAGTGACGCATCTGTGAATGATAGAGGATATCAGTCTTTTGCATCCAATGATCCATAGCCCGGCTGCTCTCACAGCTCCTTCAGTGAGGTGACGTCCCTGGTGTTCTACAGATTGATGATGATGTCGTACAAGGAGGGTTGCAATGTGACTGCGGCCTGGTATGATCCATGGGTTCTGTTCCTCGAGTTTCAGTTTAGACTGATTGAGCCTACCCCCTACTCTTAGAAGACCGAAACTATCCAGTTTTGGATTAAGTGGAAGAATTGAACTGCTCTTCGGTAAAGGTTTGTTCTCTAGAAGTGCTGCTACTTCATCAGGGTAAGTTTTACACTGGACTTCTTTGATGATGAATCTCTCCGCAGTAAGAAAGTAATCTATGATGCTTGGTTTCTTAGTCCCAGGTGTCTCGTCGAAATGATGATAAGCACGAGCAAGGCGTTTTAAGAGGGCGACGGCATGAACAAGACTTTTCCAGGACGAGAACCGCTCATATCTGTATGATCCGATACCGGTAGAGATTACTGCATTGGTTTTCAATGTGACAACGGAAGATCTAATTTCTTTGTCGTCGTCTGGATCTTCAAGACGGTAGGTATCTATCTCACAATGTTTTCCCAGTGTTGTAGGTCCAGTTAGCCAGATACTGTCATGCATTGAGGATACGGCAACGGACCTCGTGGCTTGGTCAGCAGGATTGTTGTTAGTGGGTATGTAACGCCATTGTTGTGGATGCGTTGATTGGCGTATCTTTGCTACCCTGTTAGTGACATACACGTAAAATCTCCGTGTCTGGTTGTGAATATAGCCAAGGACAATCTTACTGTCTGTGTAAAAATGTACGTCGTGGATTGGAAAATGCAGATGATCGCACACAAGCTCAGCTAATTCCACGGCAAGGACGGCCGCACACAGTTCAAGTCTTGGTATTGTGTGGCCGTGAGCTGGAGCGACTTTTGTTTTTCCTAGTACAAATCCAACTTTGTCGTCAGCTTTCAAGTAGATAACTGCAGCAATAGCCTGCTCCGAAGCATCTGAGAAGGCATAAAGTTCTTTCCTTTCTGCTTCTCGGAAGGAGCTGGACGAGTAAGTTCTTGGAATTTGTAGTTCGTCTAAAAAGCTTAGAGAGTCTCGCCACTCTTCCCAGATGGATTGAATTTCATCAGGTAATGGGTCGTCCCAGTCCGTTTTCTCTGCTATGATTTGCCTCAGTAAAATACGTCCCCGGATCAGGACTGGCGAAACAAAACCCAGTGGGTCGAACAGACTGTTTATCGTGGATAGTACGCCACGCTTGGTCAAGGGTTTGTTTTCTGTGTTTACTTGAAAACGGAACGTGTCTGATATAAGGTCCCAACATAGACCAAGACTTCTTTGAAGAGGCAAGGTTTCATTCCCGAGGTCGAGATCGATCAAATCCTTGGCTCTGTCGCCAGAAGGGAAAGACTCCATAACTCTGATATCATTTGAAGCTATCTTGTGAAGTCGGATGTTGCCTTCTGTTAGTAAAGCTTGCTGTGTCCTCGTCATAAGATCAGTGGCCTCATCAGATGTAGGTAAAGATGTAAGAGCATCGTCAACGTAGAAGTCGTTATGCACGAAGTCTTTGACGTCGGTTCCGAAGGTTATCTCCCCTTCTTGAGCAGCTCTCCGAATCCCATATGTGGCCACAGCAGGTGACGCACAATTCCCGAAAACGTGTACTGTCATTCTATATTCCATGAGATCGTTGGCTGTATCATTGTTTTCGTACCAGAAAAATCTCAAAAAGTTTCTGTGGCCTGGGTGCACAGAAAAACAATGGAACATATGCTGAATGTCTCCGGTAACCCCAACTGGCTCGCGTCGAAAGCGGAGAAGTATTCCAAGTAGGCTATTCGTTAAGTCTGGACCAGTCAAGAGTACATCATTCAATGACAGGCCTTGATACTTGGCTGAAGAATCGAAAACGCCTCGAATCTGATGTGGTTTTTTAGGATGGTAAACACCAAATAACGGTAAATACCAACACTCTTCGTCGTTGGTGAGAGGTGGGGCTATTTCCGCGTGTTTACGATCAAATATGTCCTTCATAAATGTCACAAAATGTTCTTGTTTAACTGGGTCTTTTTGAAGACACTTTTGCAAGCTTTTTGCTCTCTTTAAGGCTTGAGGACGATTGTTCGGGAGTCGACCTCTTGTCTCTCTAAAGGGAAGTGGTGCCGACCAGTTACCGCTTCCTGCTTTGTAAAATCCTTGCTCCATGATTTTTGTGAATTGCTGATCTTCAATGGACAACCCTAGTTTGTGGTCGTGTGATGTGACTTCAAAAACGTTATGACCGATATGATCTTCCATAACTCGTACTTCTTGGTACTGGTTGTGTGAAAGTGTGTACTCAGGTGTTTGTTTTTGTTTCACATCAAATATGTTGGGACAGGGAGGTATGACGGACAATCTTCCACTATCCAGTAGGTAAGTTTTGTTCACATTTATGACGTTGGGTCTGTGAATCTTACCCAGACATGACTCTCCGATTATGACCCAGCCTAACCTAAGACGTTGGGCATAAGGCGTATCACGTGGGCCGATGCGTTGGTCCAATACATGATGGGCTTCAAGCACGTCCCTTCCGATAAGCAACAAAATTTGAGCGTCGTCATTTAGAGGTGGAATGTACTGGGCGATGTCGTTGAGATGAGAATGATGGATGGCAACTTCCGGTGTTGGGATCTCATCTCTAACATTAGGTATCTGGCTACATTCGATCACAGATGGAAGACAGATAGTAGAAGTGCCGTCTAACGATTCTACAACAAAGTCAATTCCTTTCCGGCCGGATGACTGCATGAATCCCATACAAGAAGATAAAGTGTAGGGAACCTCTTTATATTTAATAGGAAACATGTCAAATAATGCAGGGCTTCCTAACGAAGCATTACTTTGGTCGTCTAATATCGCGTAGATGTGTTGACCTTTGTGCGGTTCCCCCTTCGGGTACACTTTAACCTGAACTGTCTTCCCGCACGACTTTCCTTTGAAGTTTCCGCCACAAACCTCTGTACATTTTGTTGAAATATTTCCTGCTTCAGACATTAACTGTTTATTTGATTTCTCCCCGCTATGGTCTTGTCGTGGGGAATTGGGTTTTTGATAATCAACACCTTTAACATGCAGAGCAGTGGCGTGTTTGTTGCTACCACAAACCGAACATGTTACCGTTTCTTTACAGTCACGTGATTGATGTTTTATTGAAGCACAGCATTTGTAACACACCCCATATTCTTTCAACAAGTCCTTGCGTTCGTCGAGAGGTTTTTGCTTAAATCCCCTGCACTCATTTAACGAATGTTTGGTATTGTGTAAGGGGCAACGTACTGTTGGGTCAATTGGCAATGTCACTGTGGTTGTGGCAGGCTGCTGAATGTCAGTTTTCCGTGACGAAATTTGTTTAAATCCAGGTTTTTGTTCAGGCCTGGTCTTGACTTGCGATGTCGCAGTTGAATCATAATTGAAACTTGGATCATTTTTTATTTTGGCGACTTCTTTCATAAATCCAACAAAATAAGTAAAAGGAGGAAATGTTACCCCATATTGTTTCTTATATTTGGCCGCTTGTGTGGTCCATTTTTCTTGGATTCCATAAGGTAATTTACTTACAATAGGGATAACTCCAGATGATGTGTCGTAATATGACAGTGATGCACTGTAAGTGTAATCTTCCTTCATGGACTCAATTTCTGACAGTATATCACAAAGTTCATACAACCGTGTTGTTTCTTTGTTCGTAAGTTTGGGGAAGTTTGTAAGTTTAGCTTTTAGAGCCGTTTCTATCATCTCCGGACAGCCATATCTCTCTTCTAAACGTTCCCATACTCTCTGCAGTGCTTTGGTGGGATCTCTTGCATTTGCTGCTCTGAGACATCGGGCTTGTTCTGACGAGTCGGGACCCAACCATTGTACTAGAAGGCCAAGTTCTTCTGACGGGTTTATTCGTAAATTACTGACAATATTTTTAAACCCTAGCTTCCATATGGTGTAATGTTCAGGCTTATCGTCAAATTTGTACAGCCGTGTCGTGAGCAAGTCTCGTTTGAGCAGGAAACGTGTTAGGTCAGTAGTCATATCAAATGATTGAGTTTGATCATGTACTGTTTGATTTTGTACTCCAGGAGTGTAACCTGTAGCGTTCGGATTAAGCACAGAGGCCACGGGAACTTTATTAGTTATTGACATATTTCTGAGAGTATTCATTTTCACATCATGTTCATTATGATGGCTAATTATGTTTGTTTGGGCTTCAGGGAACAATGTAACAGTTTGGTGAACAATTTGGCTAGATGTGGGCTTAATGGAGGGACAAGGACTTTTTATTGAGTGGTCACCTTTCATCAATTCGCCGTCGTTAATTACCTCTTGTTCATGAACGGAAAGTTCTTTTATGTAGTCTGCAGTACGTTGTTTAGGATCTAGCGTAGGGACACTAATATCATTGTTTTTAAATGAACCAGTGCTACTTCCATTGGCTGATTGCATAGCTTTGAGTTCCGCTTCGGCTGAAGCCACATTTTTATGATGTTGTAAAAGTTCTAATTCAGTTTTTAAATCAGCCTTCTGTCTCGCAGCATTTGCAGCCGCTACCTGTTCTTGTTGTTGTATAATTGCATGAAGTTTACGGAGTTCGGCCTCTTGTGAGGCGTATGCAGCTTCAGTTTTCGCTGCCTCAGTTTTAGCCTGTTGTTTTACTATAGCTGAACTTATTGAAGACCTCTGTGAATGTCCCGATCTCCTCGATGGATGTGAAACTTGTGAGCCCGATTCTAACAGTAGCTGAACCCGACTGTCAATGCCTGTCATGACAAGGTTAAACTTTTCAATATGCCTTTCATGCAAGCCTGTGTGTTGCTCAAGTTCAGTAAGACTATCTCCAGTATTTGCTCTAGTGAGGAAGAGCTGATATTGGCTGGACACATGGCTATATTTGTTGAAGGACAATGATAAGCTCTTTTCAGCTTGTCGTAATTTAATAAGGTCATTTGGGCATTCTTCGCAAAGAGAAAAAGACAGTTGTACACTAACCCATGTTTGTTCAAGTTCATCACAAATTTCTAGTTTTGATTGTTCATACACAGATTTTCCCTTTTTTGTCAGTTTTCTTACACGACGTTCATATTGTGAGGTAGCTTCCTCGGGATCTTCTACAGGTTCCATTGTTTATGTTCAATCATATGACACAGCTCATTGATAACGTAGTGTTCACTGTTCATATATGTATGTATATAGTGGGGTTATACTTGTTCTTTTTTCCCTAGGGTTATGTTTAGTTATTAGTGGGATACTTTCCATGCTGGTTTTTGTGTGATAAATCCACACGTTTGTTTAACATGTGTCTGTAAGAATCAGCTGTTGTGGCGGTGACCTATATTCGTGACGCTGGAGTCGTTGAATGAAGCCGAGTGCCGGGCTGTTCTAGTAGACAGAGATGCTGTTAGCCGTTGATCAGTCTGGCTGGTGCAGGTCGTAGTTCATTTACTATACTGCCTTACCCCTGTGAGCGAAAGGGGGCTTATCAGTTAGTTAACCCGCATGCCCTCGTAAGTAAACAGAGATTGTATTGTTTCCAACTTTTATTTACTTGATGGACATACTTCAAGGGTAAATGACTGAAACGAATGAAAAAACAAGAATCAAGAAAAGATTTAACAAGAATCATAAAAACAATTAAAGTCTCTGGAATATTTAGCACAATGATTACCCAAAAATCACTAAAGTCAAATAGAACACGACCTCATCGCATGGTAGTTCCTAGCATCACGATTAATGAATATTCATTAGTGTCATATACTGTTGTAGGCATCATTTCGCGACAGAAAGGTCATAATTTTAAAGTTTCAGATGTGAAATATCGCTATATTAAAAGTCACGGTAAGTAATCAACTAGTATACAGTACACTCACACTATGGTTTGCCGAGGTTGATCCTACAAGGTTGTAAACGGGTGAAAGTTTGACCAAATTACGTGATGGTTTGTGAACAAGGAAACTGATAAAACGCATAAAACCACCTTCAACACAGAAGAGCTATTCTAAAAATAGAAGCGAAAGAATTCCACACAGTAAGGCGCGCTGTCAGGGATACGAGGCAGCACATAATCTTTAAAACCTAGCGTACTCTCAAAAGCGCCAAATATTTATTTTGAAAATTTCAATTAGGCATACTTCCATAATTAATTCTCATTGGACCATGACTTAAAGTAACACGGCACACAAACTAAGGAATGAATACACGTCTCTTGAGGGTATTCGATACAGTGATGTGGGTTATGTACAATTCCCATTTCTATCATTATCTAACACAAATGACGGCTTGACTATACGAGTCAACGAGGACCAATACTTTACAGGATTCCGAAATAGCTATCTTCAGTCCTGTTGAAGGAATAAGGCAGATACTATTGTATCTATTGTATATAGTGTTTGGAGGTCTGTATTGGGTGTTTGTACCTTTTATGACAAAAATAAATAAATAAATATTGACGATTCTATACTGTATTTGTGTAACTTCAAATTAACACGCTGACCAGGATGCGATTTCTGTATAACATTGCGAGAAAGTATTTTGGCTCTCTTGACCGAGTGAGCTAATTGTGGCCAATGAATGAGGTTAAACTAACGAGACAGCTACTAAAACATGTAAATCGTTAACCTATGGTAGTAGAGTATTTAATGGGAATGCTATACAGCTCACCGTATGTGCACGTCATAACACAGACCATCAGCAATAAAGTCACTTTAATGATGATCAACTTTATATCCCGTATAAAACCCTCAGAATTGAGTTGCCTTATATTCACCTAAAACCTATTCAGCTGTTACTGTGTTCCAATATCTTATCATTATCCTCGTCCTATTTATATCATAACGAAAGGAGTTCGCCGACAAAATAAGAGATTTTGCTCAGTGCATAGATAAAAACTAACCAACCAAATGTCAAAAGCATTTTAATTGGCTTCGCGTTACAAGTTTCCAGATTTCACAGTTAGATATATATTTTGAAATCATCATAAGCTATTCGTATCCCAACTGGTTATATGGAATGATTAATTATAAGTCATAAATGTATGAATGTTCCTAACAAACAATCTACCTAGAAAGCATTACACATATTAGGTTTAATAACACGTCAAAGGTATCTGCTTTAAGACTAATTGGATCCATTCCCCACAAAGAGAATTTTGATCCGACTATTCTGTTCCATTCTATACTCTTCTTTGTTAGGCGCCTCATCCAGGATATTTTTGTTGGATTTCTGGACGGATGATACAGCAAGTAATTTAATCCTATATCCATAATTTAAAGCAGCTTTTCCTTTTTGGATACTTTGACGAGTTTCAAAGAAATTTTAATAAAAGTTTCTGAAGGGTGTCGACCTATTGAGTACTTTGATTCCAGTGACCAGACAATGTCATTCAGTTTGGATAATAACAAACTTTTAAGAATCACATTTTTATCTCTAGCTGTATTATTAATACGAGACTATGGAAGCCGCTTAAGGTCATGATTTTACAACCCATTTATACGGTGAGGCGATACGCGAAGTTACAAAGCGATGCACGAAGTTTCGAAGCGATGCGCGAAGCGAAGTTGGAAAGCTGTCTCGCAACATCGCTTGGCAACTTCGCAGCATCGCATCGTAACTTGGTTTCCCTTGGTAACGGGTGCAGTGCATTGTGGTATTTTTTTTTTCGCAACTTCGCATCGCATCGCAACTTCGCGCATCGTTTCTCAACTTCGTGCCTTGTGTACGCATAATGCTCCTTTGGTAACGGGTGCAGTGCATTGTGGTACTTCTTTTTATTACATCTTCCGCTACATATATCAATTACAATTTTTACGAGCAGCATCAGAGTCATATAAGTCTATTAAGTATAAGGTTTTAAGTCAGATAAATTAAATATAAATCTATTTGTAGCCAACTAATTCCCAGAATTATGTAAGTAATATCCGATGTGAGCCATGTATTTTGCGTCAGAGATAAACTATTCTGTGTTCAAAGCGCTATATTTGAAGAAAATAGATTCATTCAGGCCCGGCTCTATAGCTTGTGCCGTGTGGTATGCCGTGTATGTATATATGTATGCACGTCCGATCAATGCGATCCTTAGGTTTGTATATTCCCTCGACTTTTTCGCCGGCCCAATAAACGAGATTTTTTTCAGTAGTGCTTTAGTCCAGACTTCCGGAAAACACATCTAAAACCCTTTAAATTTGTTGAAGACAAATCAAACCTGTTGCCAAAAGACTGGACAAGGGATGCGCAAAGTTGCGAAGCGATGCGCGAAGTTGCGGAGCGATTTGCAAAGTTGCGAAGCGATGCACGAAGTGGTGCACGAAGTTGCGAAGCGATGCGTGAAGTTGCGAATTTGCGAAGCGATGCTGCCAAGCAGCTTCGCAACTTCGCGCATCACTTCGTAACTTCGCCTCACTGTCTAACTAGGTTTTATAATCATGGCCTTAACCGACTCCTATACGAGACCAAAGCAAAAATCGACATTCAATTACTTTGAGCTTATTCTTGTATTTGTGGATTTCACGTGAATAAATGCCAAAGCAATTTCAAGTCTGCACGTCCGATCAATGCGATCCTTAGGTTTGTATATTCCCTCGACTTTTTCGCCGGCCCAATAAACGAGATTTTGGAGTTTTTTCAGTAGTGCTTTAGTCCAGACTTCAGGAAAACACATCTAAAACCCTTTAAATTTGTTGAAGACAGCAACGGTGTGAAATAGTAAAGAATGCCCGCAAACCTATTTGCGAACAAGACGGGAGTGTTCCAAGTTTTAGAGTAGATAATAATTTTACAAAAAAATGTGAAATATAGAGTAAACGGGAATTTCACAAATATGCAAACGAGGCCATTGACTGCGAACAGGGCATGCAACACTTTATCTTGTCGTGATTTACATAATCATTATACACCAAATTTTGCTTATAGATTTATCGGTAATGGTTTCATCATTTCACAAATGTGAAAATGAGGTCGCTATAAATATGCAATACTGATACTGGTCTGGGAAAAGGCAATAAATGACAACTCCTCTTGCCATTTGAAGGATTGACCCACAATGGTGTAAAACATAGAGTGGTAGGTGAATTTAAACAAATATGCAAATGAAGTCATAAAGGTTACCATACTTATACTTGTGGGTGGCATATCGTCCTTCCATCATACATATACACAACAGATTTGCAGCGATTCATCAATAACGACTCGAGCTCAGGAAGGCTGACCTATTTGGATTACTTTTTTTCTATGGAATAGCAGCCCACACAATTATATGATCGCCGAAGTATGTCTCTAACGTTTCAGGCTGAAGGGTTTCTGCATTGGAATATATGTGATCTAGTGTTGTTCCTTGGTCAGTGGTGTTTTCACTATTATTAATATTATGTATCATTATGTTGCCATGGAAGCCAGAATTATTTTTGGAATGACCCCATTTTAAACCGAAATGTCAGACAAATGAGTTTCCACATGAGATACTGCGTCTATTTATAAGTTAACATAATAAGTAAGACTTTATGGATTTTCAACTTCTGGTTTTATTCATACGCAACGTTTCAATGCAGATACTA
>JAQQZZ010026523.1:0-10911 GCA_030265115.1 Mopalia vespertina | reverse complement strand
CCACATAGATTCTATGTCGCCACACTTTGTAATTAAACTGTTTGTAAATATCACTGAATATCGTATTGGAAAGAGACAGATACGGTCTGATTTGTTTCAAATAAATTCATTGTACACGAAGCCACGATACGAATACCATTGTCAATCATCTGGCTAAAATTGATTATTAAGCGCATTCGACAGTCTGTTCCTATGTAAATGAACAAAGTTCATATTCTTCGTATTTTCCAAACGATTGCGATTTATTCATCAATAAGGTGATTCTACATATTTTCATGTAATTATCCTCTTCAGTTATCAGTGAGACTAATACCTGCTTGTTTTAGAGGATTAGACACTATATGTTAATAGGTTTAAACAATCATAGCTTACAGAAAAGGTCGTTTAAACATGGGGGAGGTGGTGCCGTACTTTACCTTGTTTTCATGGTGGCATGTAATTCACTGATATCATGACTTAAAAACAGAGGAAATAATTAAATTTATTTTAATTCCTAACTCAATTTAAAAGGCGTCCTTGATATTGTATTGGTGGAGTTCTAGCCTGAACGATTTACCTTCATGTTTCAAGCAACAAGCACCGTCGGTCATAGCTCAGAGGTTTATAGTGTATCGGCTTCCTGATCCATCTTCTGTCTACCGTCCACCCCTCAGAGGTTCAAGTCCCCCAATGGTCTTAATTAAATAATTAACAGTAGTTCACTCCGGCAATCGTGAGAGGGGTTTACCTCAATGTTTCCTCCCAGTTTTTCAACTGATTTTATTATTTGACTGACCAGTGACTGTTTTAAATTGACCGTTTCATGTTATACCCCTTAATGAAGCCTAATGACGTTTTAACAAAGGGCAGACACGTGAGATTTCCAAATCAGCTGACAGAGGAATAAGCACATCCGCAAACCGGTGAACATTACGGTTTGTCGAAAATCTGACAAAATCTATTGTTTTCAGAGTGAGGTTAAAATCAAATGGTCCCCACATGTGAGAGGCTGGCAATTGATTTATATCCCCACTTGCCATATATAACAACCGTGTGGGTGGTATCATATTGGGAGACACATTTCCCAAGCAATAATGTATGTGCATTTAGTATATACTAAACTCATGGCCAATCGGATTGCTAAGACATAGATGTTGACTGAAGAAACATTTACCAGCCAAACTCTGTCCTAGACATGACATTTTCCATGATCCAGAGAATAACCAGACCAAGAGACAAACAGGTTGCTCGCTTTTTTTATCTTACTGTCCTTTGATGGAACATGAGTACGCTAAAATCAATGATCTTCAAAGGAAACCGCACCTAAAAGGCTGTGAGACAAATAAGGAATTAGCACATTTCGTCATCGATCTATTTTCACACAGAACTCGGCCGTCTGATCGTCCTTCGATGTACCGATTACAAGGTGGAGTCTCTCTGTCGACCTCAGGTATAGGAGGAAGTCACATGGTGTGGCGTCATAAATTGCGGATGTGGTTTTGACGAGATTTCCTCCCAATTTTCCACCGAATTTCAGTGAGGCAGCGTGAAAAGTGGTCATAAGTGAAATCCCAATCAAACAACCAAAATCTACAAAGAACTTTTTCTCGCTGATCTATGCGAGTCTTCGTCGAAAATAAACATAGCTGTCGATATTCTCACAATGCTCTGGTTAAGGTTAGTATATTGCAAGCAGTCTTGTGATATTCATTGACGGAATGCAGCAGCTTGCAACAGAGCCAAAACGCTGAACGTTTTATGGTTATGTAGTTGTGTAGATAAACAGTCGGAGCACATTGTCGTCATTTACCTATTAGAGCGGTGCTAAATACCTGTCAGTCAATCGATTAACTTAATAGGGTTTCACGAATATTCGTTTTTCACTGTATTTTGAAGCTTGGCTACCATCAACGGATTCTACGCGATCAGCGCTCTTAATTTATAATACTCGATCATTTGAAGTATAGATTCGGTCATACTATAATAGAACAAGACTTGTGTCATCTTCAGACGCAGTAACAAAGCTAACTTGGTCCACAGCAAAAAGAAGAAGCCCTTTGTGATCAATACATTATCCCTTTTTTAAACAGAGACCATAAAGCGTATTCCCTGATTAGTATCTGAAAAGATCCACATTTATTCGAGTCAATTGTCTTCAACACGACTTTGAACTGCTGAATCCATTGTGTACGTCACGATTGTTTTTGCGAATTCGCTAAAGTAGGGTTTATACCTTGCACATTAAACAATGGTGCAGTGGATACTTTGTAAAATAATGATAATGACGCGGAGAAACAATCTCAATTGTCTTTGTCACACCCAGAACTATTTTATTATATAATAAACGATGTGTTCGATTGCTATTTAAGAAAACCACACAGGTACATTGTTCTTGTAAAAAAAATCGATCATAGTGCTATTGATAACAAGGCTTGTAAACCTCCTGAAACTTAACCAAAGTATGTCCCTGGTGATACAAGACGTGCCACAAACGTAGCACTACAATGCATTGTTTGACGCAGTTCGGCACGGAAGGAAATAAAGGCGTATTCGCGACTATTGAAGTCAGTTGGTGTTTTGATCGAAGCAACAACTGGGGGAAAATCTTCGTTATTCTAGAACTCACGATTCGTTTACACATGAATGTTGGCAGAAAACATATTAACAAGCCTAACTACATTATGTATTGAGAACAATATTGGCAAATAGCCAATTTAATTGTGTTAGCTCCCTGTACAGTTAAAATCAATGACCGCTGGTGAAAACAACTGGCGGTAGGAAGACTCTTCCATTTGCCATGGTGTCTCAGAATAGATGTGGTGTGGCATTTTGTGGTCATTTGGTTGTACTGTCTTGTCTTTGTTTGATATCAGTGAGAGTAACCATTCGAGTGTGATTTTTGCCACATTGCGCTTAAACACCGTTATATGAGTGAAACAACCTTACGTGAAGCGTAAATCTAAAAATCTAACAGCTCTGAAGAGAAGGCCAGTTTGATGGCAATCAACATAAATCAACAACATTACTTATCTAAACTAACTATCTTCCGTTGTATTTCTACGGATAGGGTTATTAAAGAAAAAAAGAGTTAAATGACAAACTGTCAATGTAGCAATTATTACATATCTTCATTTGTTCATTTGTCCTTGAGTGTTGATTCATTAGATCTCCCAATGAGTGTTATCAGAAGTTCAATAACTAAAAAGTGTGAAACCGCATTGTTTCCGTCGCCCATGTTATACGAGATTGGGTGACGTCGACTGTATGATGTGCGCAGTAGAGTCTAAAATTATCTACCTCACGCAGATGACATTTGAAATCGGCGAGCGTCGTAAGAGGTCGGTAATTTTCGATTATCACTTCGGCCCTTTGCGCCACTCTTGAATTATGGGAAAATCATATGGGGTTTATGAAAATCAGGGTTTTGATGTATACGGAGATATGGACTAATACGTTATTGATCATAAGTCTGCTGTGGACTCATTATTTACATTATTTATGTATGTACAATCGACTCAATATTCCTGATTGTAATATCAAAGCTTAATTAATAAATAAATAAATAAATATATGAATAAATATAATGAGTTCATACGCCTGCATCTCTTTCACCTTTTTCATTACATCGGTTAAATCAATAATATTTGCCATCTTGTTTGTTTTGTCAAATATACTCCCATGATTCCGTGCTCAGTTTGCTCTCATTACAACCAGGTCAAATTGACTGGCTTGCAGCGAGAGTTCAGTTCAATGCAATTTGGAAGGAAATCTCACAATAGACCATCCCCCGACTACCGAAACCATATCGTGTGACACTCTAGTATACCTGCCATCGACATGGGGACTTGATCCTGTCACGGAACATCAAATGAATAGCGATAGTCCGATATGCTAGCCACTGGTCTACGGCCAAGGACCAAATTCTTTGGTGATGAAGACTAAATCTTCCAACATAAGCTATAATCGAGGTTTTTTGGATGTAGGCCGAAATAAACACGTCCAAGTATAAAGTAACAGTAATCGTACATAAATACAAATACTGCATGTCAGGTTTGAAAATAAAAACAAACATCCTGTTAGGTTATTAAATGACAAACAAACAAAGCTAAAAGCGTGTCGAGTGGATTCGATACGTTAAACAAGATCTGTAGGTTTTCATCGAATCAAAAACACAAATCGGTTTATTGGTGACTAGTCGTAAAGCTCCCTTTTATATGTGATGCTAGTCCTAAACATTTTTAAGGTATTTTACAGTCCATGTATTTACAATGATTGGCGATATAGGTGGCGTCAGAAATGAAAGAAAAACTTTCTTATAGTTATCCGATATTGTCATTTCCAAACTCTTTGTGTTTTCAGTATGTTAGAAATCGATGAAGTCTTGTGAGCTTGGGCATTAAACTGTGGGGAGTTATTTATGTTGCATTTATTACTCAATTTGCTCCCTATTAAATCCATTGTCGTCAATTGTAACATAACTTCGTATAAGGTGTTTATTTTTATTCAGAGCCGTGTGATAAAAACCTGTTATGAGGCGGTATTCTCTTGTCATCAGTGGCTGGATATGTGTTTTTTGTAACCTTCTCTGTATGCGAAGAGAACAAGACTTAATTCTGCCAGACTGTATTCCAATGTAGTTCTCGTGAGTTGCATTGTAAAGGCAGTATCACATTTGATGTCTATTGAGCACGTTAGCAAACTTAAAGAAAAACACGTCATTATCGTACAAATATTTAAGTAGTTGTATATTCGTGCATTGATTGACTGGAATGCTTATGGTGTATCTAAAATGAACTTAGATACAAATCAATCGGCCTCTTCAACAGAACAAGTGGCTTCAGCTTATGAATTAGAGGGAAATCTTGAGACTTTCATAAACAGCCTTTGGCCACTCTTAAATCTCAAGTGTCATCTGTAGAGCATACCCTAAATATAGGAGCCAGACGACAGGATGAGTTTTATGAACGATTATCGAAATTAGAACGCAAACATTTGGAGTTGACGACCAGTCTTGGACATACAGACCTTGATCTCTGTGAAACTAAAACCGTAGTAAATGACGCACTCAAACCAAAGATTAAAACAATGGAGGCATCATTGATGAGCTTGGGAGTCCGGTATGTGATTGATATTGTAAATGACATTATAAAATCTTCGTTACAAACGCAGCACGTCCGCAACGCAGAGATGATCTCTTTAAATCTAAAACTATGCTAAAAGACAATCCGATTTATGTTTGCGGCAGAATCGGACCTTCCGTCCCTCATTATAGAATTTTTGCCATAATTTCGAGTAATTCATTCTTTTTATACCGATCCCCAGGGATTAAGCCTTACAATCGTAAGGGTGGGGGCATAATTATCTTTGGTGACAGTAATCTACAGTGTAAAATCAGAAAATGATTTATCATCAATCTTTGATCACTTTGAATCTCTTTTCCTTGACGTGGCAGATCTCAACACAAAGTATATTGTGGGAGCAATATACAGATCTCCCGGCAAATCTGTTGATGAATGTTTCTCTTTACTCTCACCCTTGCTTCAATCAATCCCATCCCAGAAAAAATGTGTGTTGACTGGTGATTCAACGTTGACCTTTTGAAATTGGAGTTTCATCGACAATCTGGTGAATTCCTCAAGATTCTTAAATGTCACCATTTTTCGCCCAAATCACCGAACCTACTCGCGTTAAACATTCCACTGCTACTCTTATTGATAATATATTTACAAACTTCTTTCCTGGTGACACTGTCTCTGGTATTCTGTTAAATGACATTTCTAACCATTTCCCTATTTCAAGCCTCTTTCTCGGACTTTCTTTTAACAACGTTGGGCAATCTTTTTCATACCGACAAAGTTTTAAGAGGAAAATTGAAAACCTTGACTGAAGCTACATATTAATTTGTGTGAACACACAGCTTCCACTCGCTAACTTCTTTTCCAAATTCCGTTGGTAACATTTAACTCGCCTACAGTGAAAATTCGTAGCCATGGATAATTTCATCATTACCTGTATCCATTAATGAAAAGAACCGATTATACAGAAAATATTTAAAATTGAATGATTTCACTTCTAGGAAACAGTATAGGATCTTTAAAAACAAAGTGAACAGTTTAATAAAGTGATCTCGGCAGATAAACTTTGAAAATACAATTAATGAAAGCAAGAACGACATTAAAGCAAAGTCGAAAATTATTAATAAACTTTTTAGGACGCATTGGGAATAATTCTTCAGTGCCTAACTGTACTTCAACAAAGCTTGAAACGACTGAAGTATTCAATCGCTACTTTACTACCGTTGCGTCTAAACTTGACGAGAAAATACCATTAGGAGCAAATCATTTTTCCGATTACCATGGTCTACCTGTGGCTGAATCTTTTCAGTTTCCCACGGGGTCGGCCGACAATGTAGCACAAATTATTAGAAATCTTACATCCTCTTCGCCAGGCATTGACGGCATTCGAATGGTTGATCTCAAACTTGTCCCCTCTTCTAAATCTCAGCCTTAAGCTCACATTTTCAATTTATCCTTTAGCGCGGGCTATGTTCCAGTATCTTTGAAATTGGCTCCCATATTTGAATCCGGTGACGAATCGGCGCCAAAGAATTATCAACCTATTTCTGTCCTGCCTAGCTTAAGCAAAATCCTCGAAAACTACCTACTTTGATAGGTACAAAATATATACATTGCTGTTGAAACCCGTTCCTTATATTCTTAATTTAAATACTTTCGTTGATAAATTTGAATTTAGGTCAACTGTTTTTTTTTAAAGGGATAGTCTTCAAGACTTTATTCCCTCCTATTGAAACGTACAATTCAATTAATTTGTTTTATTTTATTTGTATGGTGAATAAACCAACACAAATACAAGACAACATTAAGATCAACCTTCCGCGATACTACATATTCAAGTTCGACAGTTACTTAGGCCCAATCCTGACTAAAAAAGACCCTTCTTCCACTGTTTAGTCTGGTGTAATACACAGCTAGTGTTGTCCTGGACATAGATAACTTCGCACGGCCTTTGGACCCTTAGTTTTCATCAGGATTGAGTAGAATGGTCAACAATCAATAGATCTATAGTACAGGGGGAATCTAGAAATAACAATACAAAGATCAGCAAGTGAATCTTGTTGAATTAAACAGATGGGGAAGAAGTTAAAGATATCAACTAGACAAAACAAGCTCTTAAGACCCTGGTCCAGACAACATTTTGTCGTTTATTGGTTGACTTGGTTCAAACACAGATCGTGGCAGCCAATAAGTAGACAATCCTAATGACGATAGGGGTGATCTCATGAATTTGGTGGAAGTAAATCGGTTTTGCTTAAGCAGTCACAATATCCAACAATGAACAAATATAAAACTTTGATGAACTCCATTATGGTAACTGATAGAGTATTTCCTCTCTCCAAGATATCAAAATAATTTGGCATCTGCAAAATCTGTGCAATAGGCCATGTATAATACGATAAACTTTTGACCAATAAACCAATTCCAATTTCAATTTAGATATATTGTTGTTTGGTTTATTTTACATGTATTTGCTATAACATGTAGGCCTACATGTTGCATGAACGGTTCAATCTATTTTAACCGAACAATATATGTATTTCAATCGGATAAATGTTACTGAATGGTTCTTGTGTTGATTTGAATTTTCCAAAGTGTAAAAGTAATTTCCTTTTTTCTATCGTAAATGTCAAAGATTTGTATATGTCATATTTTGGATTCCGGAGCCACCAGTTTATGTAATGTGTTTTTTTAAGCTGATACATAAGGGACGCCTTTGATGGTAATACGTCATAGCAGGGCGTATCGAACTTATATAGTGAAATTTTAAAATCCAAAGGTTTGCATGTGTACTGTCGAAGAATATATCTAGAATTGTTCATATTTTTTTTATATAATCAAGTTGATAATGTTCTTTAAGCCTTATCCGTGGTAAAAAAAAAAAAAAAAAAAAGGACCGCGTAAACGCCTTTTTTAAACTTGATATGTACTTAAAAAATGTATTAAGGTGGTCCTTTTACAATGGAAACGTGCTAAGGGTTCAAAACGACACGTAATTAGCATATTGTCGTATAGGTCAACTTGGAGTATGTGTCACATTGTGATTTTCGGTGCATTGATCGATAACGTTCACTATTTCTAACCAGGCTATATGTAGTTCCATCAGAAAATTAATACGTATGTTTGTACATTTCCACATTGCATACCTAATTCGCAAATTACATTTTTATTGATCAAATTTGTTCCATATGTCTCAACACCAGCTGCATCCTCAAAGAAACCCGTCTAAAGATAAGCAGACAGACAGTTCGTGATCCGAATTTCCCAAAAGAATCGATCGATTTTCGGCATAACGTGTAAATCCTTTGGGAATATGTCCAATTAGCTCTTTGTCATGAAGGATCAAAACTGTTGTCTATGAATAAAAAATACAGTCGCTATCGCGTATTTTACGTGATCGATTGCATGTGCGCAGCCACGAATGATGTTACGGTAAAGGTTTTAACTAATTCCGTACTGGAAATAGTATATTTTCCGGCCCGTTACCGTGGTTCAGTGATAAGCGTATCGGACTATCGATCCTCCTGCGATCTACCGCTCACATCATCGAGTCACCTTGTCGATTTACGGAATATGAGGGACTCACACGAGGTGGTTCAAGCAATTGCAGGGGTTGTTTTCTTATTAGATTTCTTCTCGGTTTTCCTCCGTTTGTAAGTAAGGATAAATGATAAATGTACAATCCGACGTCACATAAGAGAAATACCCTCGAGTACGACGTTAAATCCCATTCAAACAAACACAGACCTGTATGTGCATGCGCTCTATTGCGTATCAATCTGACGCTGCGCAATGTGGTTTTAGCCAATTGCTCGAATACTCTCTGACTGTTTTTCTCTCAGACGTGTTGACTTTCTGTGAGCATTATTTCTGTGCTATGCAAATATACATTACATGTATTGTTTACATGTAAACCTATAACAGACTTTTAGAGGGTTATATCAGATACAACACTGCTAGCGTGTTCGTTACGTCTAATTAATAATATAAATCAACATTAAAGACGTTTAGTATTTCATTAGTGGCATGGACTTAATTTATAAGAGCCTGTTTTTGTGTGTTTCAGATTATTGCTTGCAATCTGTAAAAGTTACAGCCAAGTAGCACGCTTATTCCTTGCCTTCAATAACGCATCTAGTCAATGAAAAGATTGTTTACTCTTAACCCCAATACTGAGTGTTTTCACATTTCTCCGTTTTAATTCTAAACTAATGTGAATTTTGCAACACATGTGTATATATTCTGAATTGTCTTTTTCTGCAGAAGTCAATTGTTTTTTTCTTAAACTTACAGAAAAAAAATATTTAGCATAAAAAGGAAATTTTTATTACCTCTTTTTCAAAATTGCTACTTCTTTTACACCATTTACGTCATCTGATTAATTTTACATCAACGTATAAAATATTATATGAACCAAAAAATGGTCATTCATTTTTCCTCTTTGTCTTAGTTTTCTTGCAATATTGTGTTAACGGTCAAATATAAAAACAATGATTCAAAATGGTGACATTTAAAATTTTTATAACTATATCTAAAAAAACGAAAAAAGATATTAAAAATCTGAATGACTGTTTTTTAGTTTTATATGTTGAGAATAAATGTGCCAAAAAATCAGTTCTGTAGGTTTGGTAACAGCCGAGGAGTAGGAATTTTCCGATCTGATCTATTTTACGACAATTTTTTTGCTCAATTCTTTGAAATAATTAAATCTTTTTTTTTCACAATTTGTTTATAATATTGAATGGACCCATTCTATGTCGTTCGCAAATAATTATGTATATGTTTTGCGAAATATACCAGTTTGACAACAGCTAACTGTCACTACACAGCTGATTATAAGCGCCTCGGAAGACAACCATGTCAAAGGCCAAACGATCCAAACAAGCTCTATGGAAACAAGTTGAATGTAGAGATGCAGAGAGAATGAATGGTAACCGATTGCAACTGACTACAGATATGAATAAATTAGGGTCGTATACATCGATGCATAGCATAACAAGGCTGTATGTGCAGATTTAGAGCAATTGTTAATAGAACACAGCCAAGCCACACATGTTTCCCATTCATTTCCTTTCATCTGAGTTCTCAATAAAAGATTACCGACCAAACAAGAAGAACAAACCGCATTGTCTCTTAGACTCTCAATTAATTCAGTAACTCAACAAATCATGTTGCCGGAAGCAGTGACGCCACCCGTTTCCTCCGCATCGTCGTCTTCACTGTCACTGGTTGACAACAGTTGATGATATGAAAAGGTTTCCTTTGCCGATACACCAACACGAGCTCTGTCTGTAGTCAATCTCGGAATCAATGTGCTGACGTTTAGCCTTCAAATATTCCAGTCTATCGGACGAGAATTGTTTGTCGGACGTCAATCGTCTCCGAGGCATTTCCGAGGTAGTTTATAGAATCGTGAGTTGAATTGTATGGTTGAATATGTAGGTATGATTTTATATGATTAATGCAGATAAATATATAGGTCATTAATATCAAAACCTATTCTTTGTTCGATCCTAATCAACCGTATAAGACACAATTAGCGTTTCTTTTAACTAATTGATACACGTTGCAGATTATTTTGTTAAAAATTAAAAAAAAAAGTCCTCAATTGGGAACCCTCAAAGCTGCTAAATATGGTATAATCACCTAATGGAATGTAAGGGAGACAAGCGTAGTTCTAACCATGGAGTCTCTAGAACACCCCCACGTTCTAACTAACATTATCAATATACAACACACAGCAACTGTTGATACGCGTATATGCACAGCTGGCAGACTGCTAATCCTCTCCAGGTAGCTACCTGTATTTAATTGATTGTCAAAACACCGCTGTTGTAAATAATGTAGTCAAGTTTTA
>JAQQZZ010026512.1:0-10911 GCA_030265115.1 Mopalia vespertina | reverse complement strand
CGATCCCGTGAACGGTACATCGAAGTAGGCTCCGAAAGCGCACTCGCTAACCACTAAGCCACGGCCGCGGGCCTCATCAGATGGTAGAATCAAATCTAAACCAATGTCTCACATAGGAGATACAATATGGTTGATAATACAGCAAATGACAAGGCTATGAAGAGCAAATTCTGATTTACTTACTGGATGTGAACATTCCTGTCAAAGGACTGCTGGAGACCTGTGATATAGTTGATGTAAAGAGGCTTGGTAAAGCACTGTGTGAGACCTGTGAAGCAGCTGGTTGAGTGGTCTGCTGGAGAGCAGGCTGCGATGTTTGGGGGTTAAAAGGAAGGGCCGTGGACATACTTGTTGACATCAGAGGCATCTGACCAGAAGATATTTGGGATAACATATTCAGCGATCGGGAAACATTTGCAAGGATTGATGGAGATATGGCTATTTGGGCAGCATTCAGTGGCGTTGGTATGGGACTGGTCATCATACCAAGCCCACCGGCTGTCCCCGGATGATTCCTGGTCATCTGCATTTGCCCACCCATTTGTATAGGTCCACTTAATTGCTGTAGGCCACCCATTAAAGAACCGCCCATCTGTGGTCTATTAAAATTCTGTGGCGCACCCATTTGCATTGGCATGTTCATTGCCGGCCTGTGTTCATCCATCTGGCCAACTATCGGTCCACCTATTCGTGGTCCATTTATCTGCATTAGACCACCTATTTGCGGTGGCCCACTCATCCGGATTGGTCCATCCATTTGATGAGGGCTTATAGATTGTGAATTACCAACAGGCAGTGGCCCCCCTATATGTTGTGCACCCATTGGTTGTGGTCCAGTCATTGGTCTTTCATGTCGAAGTCCAAAGGGAATGGGGCCACTGGGTTGTCCTGGACTAACAATATGCCTTGGGTCACCCATTTGGCCTGGTCCCACCATTCGTTGTGGTTCATTTGCAGGCCTAGGCCCATGCACAAGTACTCCAGGAGCTCTTGGTCCATTCAATGGAGATGGAAAAGACCCAGGGCCTCTCAATGAAATGTCATCAACAACACTAGGTCTCATTAGTTGTGGAGAAGGCATGTGTGGGTCATTTGGTGCCGACAGTCCCACGTCTCCATCAAATAAGACTGGCTTAAGTGCAGGTGTAACAATAGCTGGAGGTATAGAAAATCGAGGTGAATGCTTTCTCATTTTATTGTTCAATTTTGGAGGCTTATAATCAAATGGTACTTCATTAAGGATCTTAACCTCAGGAGGTAAACCTTCCAAAGCCAGATTATGAGTACGATTCCCTAATTGAATCTGTCTTGGCGGGCCACCAAACTTCACTTCAAACCATTTACCATCAATTATAATCTCATGTGCTGGTCCACCCAAAGCCAACACATGAGAGCGGTTTCCCAAGCGAATTCGTACGGGAGAATCACAGGGAACAAGATAGTTGTTACCATCAATGTGGACATTTCTGGGTGGACCATCAAAGGCAATAACATGCGGTTTCCCTCTGATCATAATGAAGGGAATTCTTTGATGCAGACACAGCTCACATTCTTCACCGTCAACCAGAATATTTCGAGGGGGTGGTTCAAATCGCAATTCAAATCTTTGTCCTTCTATGATAAGATCTCTAGGTGGGCCACCATATGGACCTTTCTCTATTCTGTCTACCAACATCATCATATCTCGGCCATCAATCTGCATTGTCATATGTTTATCACCAATCGTCATTTTCTTTGGCGGGGCATCAATGCGAACATCAAATGGTTGACCATTCAACCAGAACAGCCGTGATGGTCCATGATAGAAAAATTTATGCATGTTGTTATTTATCTTTACATCTTTCACAGGTTCACCAAACGTGTAAACTATTTCACCATTAATACGTATTGCTCTGGCAATGTCATCAGCTTGCATTTCAAATTGAAATCCCTGTAAATGTATTCTCCTGGACGGTCCTCCCACAGTTACAGCAAACAAATGCTTATCAATGACAACCTCCTGTTGATCATCGAAGCCTAACATACCAGGGTCCATGGCCCATCGCAGATCTTCATGGGGTAACATAAAGCTATTTTCCCTGCCTTTGCTTTCTTCTAGAGACCTACGTCTACGAGATCGGTCTTCTCTTCTGTCAAACAAAGCATTACTCCCTCGTTCTTTATCAAATCGAGCTTCTCGTCTAGAAGCGTGTGGCGGGCTTCTGCGTCTTGGCTGTGGAAGTCTTTCTCTCTTATCAAAATCTTGATTATGTTCACGTTTTCTGATGTCCACATTATCTGGTTGGTCTCTGTACGATCTACGCAAATCAATATCCATTGGAACATCAGCTTCTCTGTAATATTCCTTTTCCCGGGCATGGACATCACGAAGATCAATGTCCTCGGTAGTTCTTTCTTTATCATAGTCTCGCTCTCTTTGTAAATCATCAAGTTCCCCTATAGCAGAGAGGAACTCCTGATGTTGATGGTGAGAAAGTTCTCCAGATTGTCTCAACATTTCAGCTCTCTGTAGTAATTCACCACGGGAATTAAGAGCTAACTCTTTTGGAATGTTTGTATTTGGGGTTAAACTAAGCCTCCTCTCCCCTGAAGGCCGTTTTGCAAACCTTGGTGGCATGAGTGGTGGAGGTATTGGAGGTGGTGACATGAGAGGATAGTCTTGATGTTGAGATACCATTTCTCTGGGCAGACCAAGGTGTCTCATATCAACATCTGATGGACTTGGATGCTGAATCCTTTCATCAACATCTTTAGAAGTTTCAAATGGATAATCGTGAGAATGTTCTGCCCTAAATTTGGCCCAACGAGCACTTGATGGACTCTTTAAAGGATGTCCATCCAAGTAGCTCTTCTCAGAAGGTGTTGCCGGCAGCTGACGATGGTCCTGATCTTCTGAACCAAACAAATCACTGTACCAAAAAATAAAAAGCAGCGTCAGTCAGATGACCTCATAATGGACTCATCATAAATCTAACTATGGTAAAGAAAACAAGTATAATAGCCATTGGGAATCCACAATCATGATCATTTAATAGTTTCAGATAAATCAAATATTTAAACATGAACCAAGGATGAACATCAATGGTCTTGCCAATACTTCATCTCATAAAATGTTAAACGGTTAATCAAGTACCTGTGACCGTTTCAAATTTTAAAGTCTTCTAAAAATAATATCCCTTATCCAAAATTTAACCCTTTAATTATGCCAACCATGTAGAAATCTCTGAGTAAATGGCTCAGTGCAGACTGGCAGAGATATCTTCCTGTGTTTGACTGGTGTTATTTTGAATAATTTGTTTGATTGGGATTTAACGTCATACTCAAGGGTATTTCACTTTTATGACGGATTATCCACTTCATACTGTTCCTTACGGTGGAAAACCGTGAGGAAACCTCGTAAAAGCCACCCCCGTGATTGCCGGATCCACATCGTGTGACTCACTCATATACCTGATGGTCAATAGACAGACTCGATCCTGTGAACGGTAAATTGGAGTAGGATTAGTAAGCGCACATGCTACAACTAAGCCACGGCTGCGGGCCCTTATTTTCAATAAAATGGGTAAGATAAGTTTGTGGGTTTTTGCCTTTCTGTGTGCTTTTCCATTGAGAAAGGAAAAAACATCTGTCTTGCTGTTGTGACTTAATGGTACAAACTCCTTTTAGATGGATCAATTTGTCTGAATTGTTGTTCAAAACAAAATGGACAATAATCTGCTGGACACTAGAACTGTCAAAGCTGACAGAATGATAACATAAAAATTAATAGGCCTCAACTAGGGGTGGCTTTTGAGATATCGTGATAGTACTATGATAGTCTGCATTAACATTTCAATAGTTGGGTCACCTTTGCGAACTATTCTCCAACAGAGAATAAATACAAAAATTCATCACAAATTGTAATTTGGGCATTCAAACTTTGCAAATAAATCACATTGAAGTGAACGAGTAAATAGGGAAAAGTTTACAATATTCGATTAAGATCAGAATGTGTTGAAAATGCGCTTTTTGCAAACTAAAGAAAATATGACCTGGATCAATATGGAGCAAATTATTTGTGTGCCATTAATATATCGCAGCTACAGCAGCATAAAATTGCTGAATGCTGCTGTGAATAACTGGGATTGCATGCTAGAATCATGCCTATATCATCAGATTTACTTTACAAAAAAGTGAATTATTGATAGTACTTGATGTACTTCAATCAAGCATAATGATGGGAAATATGTATTTTTAAATAAATCGAATCGAGTCAAATGAAAAGAAACTGTCAAAACTGTGCAAAAAATGCAAGTATCAAAGACAAATATGAAACAATTATCAATTAGTTACCTGATATCTTCTTCCATTTTGTTGATCTTCTCGGGAGGGGAATGATCAATGGCTTCTGAAATTTCAATTGCTGGTCGCAATTTGTTTTCCCCAATTTCTCTTTTTCTTGGTATTTTATAGGTTTTTTTCTTATAGAGTTCGGATTTATCTGTTTTAATTCTTTTCTTGTTATCTTTATCTGTTCCTCTCTTTTCTTCCTTTGGTGAATCAACTTTCTTAACTTTGTTATTTTCTTTGGTTCTATTGGAGGGTTTGCTCATCTTATCTCTAGCCTTGTCAGATCCTTTTTTATCACTCTTTTCTTCTGTTTCTATAATAACAATTCCAGAAGAGTCCCCTAAAGAGGCAATTGTAGGTTCTTCCTTACCAACAAAGTCAGAGCTTGTTTTTTCCATTACAGAGTCTTTTTGGAGTCTGGAATCATTTTTGGCTGTGGAATCGGTCTTTGGTCTCTCTGGTGACTTTGATCTGGATTCTTTTTTCAGTCTGGGATCCGCCCTTGGTCTTTCTGGTGACTTAGATCTGGATTCTTTTTTGTGTGGGGGATTGCCCCTGGGTCTTTCTAAAGAATTTGAAATAAATTCTCCTTGAAGTCTTGAGTCAGCACTGTGTCTTTCTGGCGATTTTGACCTGGAGGTCTTCCTTCGTCTGGCATCATCTCTTGGCTTATCTGGTGATTTTGATCTAGATTTGTTCTTGTGTTTCAGGTCTGTCCTTGGTCTATCTGGAGATTTTGATCGAGATTCTTTTTTAAGCTTAGGGTCAGTGCTTGGCCTTTCTGGTGATTGTGAGGTGGATGGTTTCTTTTGTCTAGCTTCAACACTGGGTCTTCGTGGTGATTTGGACCTGGATTCTCCTGTTAGCCAAGTACCAGCAGCTGTTTTTTCTGGGGATTGCGATGTGGATGGGTTTTTCTGTCTAGCTTCAACACTGGGTCTGTGTGATGATTTAGACCTAGATTCTGTTGGCCTAGTTCCAGACCCTGGTCTTTCTGGTGATTTTGTCCTGAACGATATTGGTTTCGGGATGTTCATATCCAAATCCAGTTTTTCTCTTTTCATGGGTGCGTATCTGTGTTCCTCATCACTGCTCTCACCAGATCTCCGTTTGCGTTGTGGGAGCTCTTGTCTCTCGTCATTTCTTTTCTCCTCTCTTTTATTATTAGTTGTGTCAGCTGAGTTACTGCGACTCGTTCTATCAGGTTCAGAACTGTCTATTCTGGGATGGTGTTTTCCAGACACAGGTTTGTCTGTGTAAGATGAAGAACTACTTTTCTTGATATTAGATTTATTTTTGTCACTCTTTGAACTCGTTTGAGATTTGCTATTTGATTTGTGTTTGCTCAGATCTGTTTTCTCTCGCTCACCCCTCTTGATGGGTGATTTAACAGGTGGCTTCTGGATATTATGTGGCTGCTCTGGAGGAGTTGCTTCAATATCGATTGAAACAACAGATACATTATTCTCCGATAAGAGTGATGGCTTGATGGTTTTTTCTAGTGCAGTGTGTTGGATAGGTTCAGCCCTAGGTGTGGAAGTTGCTGTTCTTGGATCTCTAGTGGCCTTGCGAGGATCTCTGGATACTCTAGGATCTCTGGTGCATTTAGCTACAGAAATACTAATGACAGGTTGAGAAATTGGCACCTGATGAGATGGCTGTAATGGTGGTAAAGTGTCCGTCAAAAGAGAAATCTCTGCGGACAAGTCAATGTTATCGACCTGCAAAACAGTAACAGATTATACCTTAGTTCAGATCTTTGACCCATCATTGGAATGAGAACTATAAAAAAAATATATATCAAAATTTAAAACCTTTAGTTTTTATAGGGTCTGGCGAGAGTTAAATCTGTACAGAGCTGAAAAGACAAGGATCTTAACTGTACCCCACAGTTTGTAAATAAAGACAAATTTGCCATCCTAAAGAATAAATTGTGAAATAGTGAATCAATTAGATTCAACCGGATATGTGTTTAGTGCAGGTAAAACTTGACAATAAGCACACTATAGCAGCTAGCAGTTAAAGCCTATACCCCTATAAAATGGATATGCCTAATAAGATAAAAGTCTGTATCATAATGAATAATTTCCTCTATATCCTATGGCATGTGTTTACCAGTCATTAATTTATTTACACTATCATATGTTAATTGTAGCTCCCCATCGAGATGTAACGCAATCACCTTACTTATACATGTAATGTTGATTGATTTCTTAAATTCACCGATCACAGAGCCACTTCACACATCTGGTTTGTAAAACCCAAAGATTTCCACCGACAAACTGAAGTTAACTGACTGCATATTTTAACAGGACGAACTGGTTAACCAATAAGCTTAACCTAATTGACCAGTATAGGTAAGGTGGTTGCGTTAGATCCCAATATAGCTGCTACAACAAATCACAGGGAGCGTTTTTGAGATCAGATTTTCATTAGACTGAGCACGATGTGACACATCGTCTTTCTCTATTATTTCCTCTGGTAACAGCCTATTTAAGCTCAACATTATAGTAATAACATTTTATATTAAAATTTTAACCCTTTGAATTCGCCAAGCACAAGTTATGAAATGGGTAACTGGTCTCTCCTTGCGTTCTGTTAATTCTAATGTTTCTAGATCCCATATTATGTCCGTAGATAATCCTTTTTCATTCGGTCACTAAATCTGATTACGAACATTACTGTGTGATTCAATCTCTCATAAACCTGATGGACAACAAACGGACCCGGTTCCTTGAACAGTACATCGAAGTAGGCACTTCTCATAAATGTTTGTGCAAATTTTGTGGAAAGCAAACCTGACAACTTATTGAAATGCAATCTCATTTGGGGAAATTACATTCCGAGTATGAAGTTAATTGTTGAATTAGTTTTCAAACCAATGCTTCAAAATACATGTGGAATGTTGCAATGGGGGCAATATGGTTTTATAAATTTGTTGATCTGGATTTGTTTTCAAGCAATTTTAAAAAATGTGTGATGGACTAATAGATAGCATTTCAAACAGAACTGAGAGAATTCTGTATCTACAATATGAAAATCAGTTTATCTGCTGTAGTTATTATAACCTGTACAAACTGAATGAATAAATACTGTTAGGGGGGGGGGGCAGTGTATCGTGCTGGAACTATTCAGTTAGTACATTGCAGTTTGTCATATACAGGCGTGCTTGACTGGTCTACTGAACAGGCCTTTGTGGTTCTCTTTTGTTGTACTGACCACTGGTTCAAATCTCCCAACAGACTCTGATCGTTACTAGTAATTGAGGGATTCCCACAATGACAGTTGTGACTTTTGTGAGTTTTCTATATCTTCAGTAAGGCAGTGTATACACATTCGATATTGCCAATGTCAAATTGGTGAAATACCATTGAGTATGAATTTAACCCTTATCAGTCAATCAATCAATCAATCAAGCAAGCAAGCAAATTTGTTGTGTAATTTCCCCATGTTAAATTATAACATTTAAAAAACAAGAAACCAAAAAATGATAAATGCCGCAGCAGCTGCTACGGTACAATTCACAATTAGAGTTAAGAGTCACTTGCCCATTAAATATTTAGCTGATCCACAGTGCTTAAATCAGTATTAAAGCAGTGAAACAGGTGAAACTAACTGGCCTTATGGATCAATAGCAGGTGTAAAAGACTGGTCTGTAATTTTTTACTGGTCTCGGACCTACCAAGTACCAACCAATGTGACGTGCGATATCTGAAATTACGAACTGTGCGAGGCCAAAGCTATGGAAGTCAGTTAATCCTCCATAGTGAAAGGCAGCTATCACAAACAGAGTCTCAGTAATGATCTTATTTCAGGAAACATACCTTTACATGCATAAAAGTTCCACTCAGGGAATTAGTATGTCTCTGAGACAGTAAAAAGGCTTTAATTATTAACAGGTTGAAGAATAAATATGAGATAGCGTAAGGACTAGAGTCTGGACAGAATAGTAACAGATCACACTACAATAACTCTACAGTAATTGTCCACTCATAAATACGCAATGGGTCTTTCAAAAGTATTTGTATACTTGTAGAATTGTCATGTTAGAGTTATTCCCCTTGGTCCAGAGGGCTGTTAAGAGGAACCTATAATTCCTGGTGCTCTTAGAGCTAAGGGCAAAAGAAGCAGATCAGTTTCTGCCACTTATGTCGAGGATGCTGTGGTTTCATTTATCCATTGGGCAGGCAATGCCGCATGCAGTCATATGATTTATCGTTATAAAATAAAATCCCCCACCCCCCAAAACAAAAAAAAACATGAATAATTAAATTAACAATGGAGGTAAACCCCAGAGAAAAAAAAGTTTTAATCTGTAAGTAAGGCTGAGTTGGATAGAGGAAAAGCATCACTAAAAGACTGTATTGGCTATGTTGTCAACAGTCTTTTTTGTGATTGTTGATCAGCCGTTGTATTCTCCTATATTTCGAAGTAAAGTAAAATATGCATTTTGCATGAAGTTTTTCTGTTAGCTTTTGTTGTAAATACAATTACAGGTTGTGAACCTTGTTTTGCCTGGTAATTCATAGTTTTGTAATATTGTTAAGATCATAAATAAACACTTTCAATACAAGTTCTGACGCACAAAATGGCATTATCTACAACACATCTCATCAGCTAATTATAAGTTGTCAGCAAGTCTGAACTCTGAATTAAACTGACACATTAAAGTTCACATTATTTACTTCTCTAATGAAGAGAGTTTTGAGGTGTGTGTGATAACAGAGAAACTGGTGCCTGAAATGGGAACCACAGGGACAATGTTATTGCTGAGTGGGATTGAAAATGCATGGGTTAAATTAATTCTTGAAAATGGACCAGCTCCATAGAAGTGAATGCTTCCAGTGGTTAAGAGAAATTCCTTCGTGTTTTAAAGGTGTTTCAGATCAGCTTTTATTTTGTACTGTCATCAAAATGGCGACTGTTAAAGTTTATGGATGTGAAAAGTGAAAATCTGACAGCTTGTCTGCATTGGCATTTGGAGAATATGTAAATAAGAGCTGTACTGTGTACAGTCAGATGACTGATATAAACCGTCATATGCTGCACTTCTTTTATCCTTTTGACAATGGCAATTGAATTAAATATGGATTAATCTTGTTGCAATGAAATATTTTTTCCATCACAACTTTGACTAACATGTTTTTTTTAATTGTCGATGTGAATGCCACGCGTACTCCACAATCCTTTATGGACAAGGAAAGAGCCAGACATTCACAGTTTTTGTGGCACTTCATTTAGATGACTAAGCACAATGGAAAACCAGTATTTTTAACAGTTGTAGCTTTGTATCTAAATCATCGACATTGACATAATGCTCTATTTGACAAGCTTGTGTGTATCCCATGACTCAAAAGTCCTTTACTTCTTAAAATTTAAAATACTGCATTTGTTGTTTTTAGTTTTTCATGTCTTATAGGTTAATTTCTGTGGTCATAATTAAGGCTTATATGGTTTATAGTGAGTATCTGTGTATGTATGGTTGGCCTACATGTGTACCATATGTTGTTGTTTAATGCTCTGTCTTCATACTACCTGTACATACAGGTTAGGCAAACAGCAGTGCATTTATTTTCCGAGTTCAGTAATGGTGTAGCAATAAATGGGATAATTTTTCATTGAACATGTGGATAGAATGATTACTTCTCCCAAGATGTATAGGCTCTCTCGCTAAGGGCAGTTTGTTTGAAGAGTAGCAATGCTGTCTGTACTTAGCAATGGAGGAAAATTAACCTTTGGTACATGTAGGCCTATGTGTGAAAATACTGCACAAACAAACTTTTTTGATCGATTTCATTTCTGTTTTTTAACGAGTTGGTACAGTAACACTATGGAAGACTCGGTGTCGGGAAGATCTTTGAAAATATCATACAGAATCAGAGAAATGTTTTTAAACTTGAATAAACAAATTTTATTTGCTGAATTGTTTATTTGCACTATTGTCCAATTTAATTAGATTAATACAAAGATGAAATATAATGATATAAATATTTATAAATATAAAGACTTTAACCGCATGTAAACCTACACTTCCTGATGCACCTAAATGTGTCCCAAATTTGTATTTGACAGCATGTCAAGAGATTTGGGATGTGACATATTTCACATATTTATCACCACAACATGATATAAATCTTTAAAACAGCTAAAAAAAACAATATACTGTAGATGACAAGAAAAAAGCCTATGGGCCTTGCTCTGTTCCACTTTTATATAAGCTTATATAAGCAATTGTTTTATTTTATATGGTACATTCTTCTTTTTTATATTCTTATTCATGGTGGTAAATGCAGTATCCACAGGATATTTTATTTTTTTATTTTATTTAAATAAATAAAATTTGATTAACATGAATATGCTGGCACTAGATATCCATGTAGCTTGGGCTAAATTCAGTGAGCAATTTTGTGAAATTTTGAACATGCTTCAGCCATCAGGGACCTCAACAAATGATGCCCATATAGTTCAATTATCAGTTTTGATAAAATTCAATTGAATCTAGATCATCTGCTGTAAATTCATAGAATTATTGTCTGTCAAACAAAATATTTAGGGGGGGGGGGGGGGGGGGAAGAAATTAAG
>JAQQZZ010026511.1:0-24601 GCA_030265115.1 Mopalia vespertina | reverse complement strand
TTTTGCCCCCCCCCCCCCCCCCCCCCACACACATACACACACGCAGTCAACTAGTAATCATCAGTCTATTTACAAAGTGGCTCTAGTCTAGCCTGAGATAGTCGGGGTTTTTAATTTCAATTAGCTTTATCTACTAACTAGAGAAAATTACTGTTACACTTAGCAAACTTTTATTTGATTCTTAGTTAGTTGAAAACATGTATAATATAAGGTTTAGCTCATACAGAAGTTATCTAACTTATACAGGAGATATTTAATTGGTTTATACAGGAATGATATAATTGATTTATAAAGGAGTGAATTAGTTGATGCTGACGGGAACCATTTCATTGATTTTTGCAGAAGTGATTTGATTAATTTATACGGGGGCCATTTGATAAACTAATACAACAGTGTTTAATTAATTTAGACATGCTTGTTTAAATAATAGGAATATTTGATTACTTTATACATAAGTGTTAACATTTATACAGGAGTACTAAAATTATTTATACAGGCCTGATTCAATTAAATCATACAGGAGTAATTTAAACAGCAACGATGTTATAGATTTATACAGGAGTACTAACATTATTTATACAGGCCTGATTCAATTAAATCATACAGGAGTAACTTAAACAGCAACGATGTTATAGATTTATACAGGAGTGTTAAAATTTATACAGAACTGATTTGGTTAATTTGGCCAGGAGTGAGTTAATTACTTTAGACAGGAGGTATTTAATTTAAGGACTGAAATAATTTATTTACATGTATAAAGGAGTGAAAAATTAATAACTGATTTATACAGGAGTAATTTGATTAGTTTTCTACAGGTGTGATTCAATTAAATCATAGATGAATATTTGGTTAATTTAAACAGGACTGATTTAATTAATTTATACTGGAGTATTTAATTCATTTATCCAGGAGATATTAATTATTTTATCAAGGAAAGATTAATTATTTGATACAGGAGTATCTAATTAAGTTATATTGGATTGTTTAACTAATTTATGTAGAAGTGATTTATTTGCACAAACCACAAAGAAGGGATTGATGATTATATCCTACTCATTTAAGAAGTTACTTGAATGATTTCAATAGAAGTCAATTGTATATATTCTTATTATATTCTGAAACGTTCTAGATTAAATATTTTTATCATTTAACATACACACTATATAGATAGTTGTATTTCCACTTTTAACGCTATTAAATTATGCCGCCAATATTGGTGACGTTACTTGAAGGATTTCAATAGAAGTCAATTTTATATATTCTTATTATATTCTGAAACGTTCTCAATTAAATATTTTTATCATTTAACATACACACTATACAAATAGTTGTATTGCCTCTTTTAACGCTATTAAATTTAATCCGCCAATATTGGTGACGTTATGCCATGTCGTAGGTCTATCTCGAATCCGCTATTAGCGATTTAATCTGATGTTAACCATTAATCGTCTTTCGACTAACTGGCCTGTGTAAATTAAGCATGCGGGGAGGTTTTTTATGACGCTTTATATTTTGTGTCGTTTTAAACAAACATAACAATCTGTACTTCCACTTGAGTTCCTATATATGTTTTTCATCAGCGTTTGTTATGCTTAACTCTTTCAAACACCTAAAACTTTCTGACAATCCACCAATGGATAATCATTAAATTTGTGTTGTGTTCGATAATTTTTAGTAAAGATGAGATTACTTGTATTTTCTGCTCTTACCGTTATGAAACAGAAATACATACGATACTTCAGCCGCGATAATAGTTCACCATATAGCCCCGTCGATTCACCGTACAATTCTCTCAGATCTCTGCCCTGTTAAGCTCAATGGATTCGTGGACTTTTTCACTCTCGTCTTCCCCCAAGTCAGCTGGTTCTGCCTTGCTCAGTAACCTAAAACTGCACCATCTTTGGTAATTTACTAAATACGTCCAGGAACTCACTATACACTTATGAGCTGAATAAGTTATTAGTTGCCTTAAAACTGATTAGCCTTTCTTTGCGTCCAGTCGCACCACGTGCCCATTCTCGGGTGCTTAATAATACTATAACTTGATAACAAACTCACATATTATACCGAGGAATAGAGCTTCGTCCTGTATTTCGCCAAATTCCATAAAACAACATACCATTACCAACAAATATGCCCGCCTGTATATTTGTTCTGAACAGGATATTTTAAACTAAATAGCGTAGCAGAGTGCATGCATCAAGTCGGACAATTGGTGGGATATATTTCACGAAATAACATGAAGCAATATGGCTGATGTCAAATGTTACAATGTTCGTATACCTGTATATATGTATTGGGATCCGATATCTTCAAATCCAATTCTTAGTTATTATTTTGTTTTTACGCATTCTACTGTTCCGAACAGCAACTTGGCAGCGGCAATGAACATGTTACCATATTGGCACGTGGATGTTTGAAACTGATTAAGATGAAACCAATTCCATGTATGAATTTAAAATTGCGACGGTGGCGCCTTCCTTTTCAGACGATAGATGTTACATTTTAATAGTTTATCTGTCCAAAACATTCTACCTTTGTGCAATTCAATTATTCACGGGTACATATGTTCTGCATGACTTCTATAGTAAAAGCTAACTTGATCAGACTGTGTCAAACTTTGCTTTCCATAGCTTACACCACAGTCGGGATTGCTTTATACCGAAATACACAAACCAATGTGACCATCGTTGCATCTTTTGCAATACGCAGATTCCTATCTGTTGTAAACACGATTACTTCGCACAAAGCGCAAAATAAAACTACCCGTGTGAAGAACAAATATATCCACAAATATATCCACTTTTACTCGAGTATATCAATATTGCCCCTGTAGCTTTAACCTTAGCACATTATCAAGAAACATTGACAATATTTCTTTGAAACTGGGTATCTATTATAGCTCCTTGCAGTTGAAACGTTGTATTTATGCGCACTACAAAGTATGCCAATCCGACTGACCGTCCTTGTGTAATTTAGTATTCAGGCATATCTATTGGAAATGTTGTAACTGAAAATCAGTTGCCGTTCAGATTTACTTGGAATTTAGATTTAGTTTATGGGTACTAGTATTTGATGCAGTTTACTGGTATTTAAACAAAGGATTGAGATGCTTTCCCTCTAGCAGATAATACGTTATTGTCGGCGAAAGTAGCCTTCTGGCAGTGCTATTACGTTTTGTCCATTTACCCGAGGTTAAATACGATTGATTTGATTTGATTTGATTTGTTAATACACAATGAGTTCACTATAATTTCCCCAACCATTAAATGTTCTTTGTAAATCCAGAACCATGTAGTCAATAAGGTTAAAGTTTATTACCTCAAAAAATGCCAAAATGTCTAAAATAGGAGATTTTCAAATCCAATTGGTTTCTCCTGGCTCGTCAATTCTACATACACACTGGGTATTTCTCAACGTAAAGGACTTATTCAATGTAAGTTGATTATACTTAATATAATCGGTTTACAACGAACGGGAGTTTATTGCATTTCCAAAAATAATAATGGGTATTGGAGAGAAAGTAATAGCGTATGGAGGAAGGCTCGGGCATTAGTTCTTACACATGACGTCACCATGACCTGCAACTCACTCATATTCCCGGGCACTGTGTCAGAGTGTTACGGTCTAATATTAATTGGGACGGGCTGTCAGAGTCAGAAACAATCGGACAGGAAACAAACCCAGTGTAGATATCAGATCACAACTTGATAGGTACTATAGGGCCAAATCAACACATTCATTACACGCAATCTAACAGAGCGAGTAATACGAAGCCATTTATTTCCCACTTTTCGGTCTTCTAAAGGAGATTGATAGTTTAGATTGTAGCCCTAATGTCACAACTGTTTCTCTTTTCTCATACAGCTGTGTTGAAGTTCCCTCCCTTGAGAATGTGACAGGTCGTGTAAACGGACCCGCTCCAATCTGATTCAATCTGCAGTCTCTCGCCCTGCAAGAGTTACCATCCGTTAGCCAGTCTTCATGAAAATGTCTTAGCACATTCCGCATAATAAGCACAACTACTAATGAGGACTGAAGGCATCAGAGACTTAAACTAGCTCAAATTTATACATTAGCGTGAGATCCAACGACTTCAAATAGCAAACATTGTTACTTGTCGTTCTTAATTACAGAGCCGACAAATCGTTTTCTAAGTGAGTTCTCATCGCTTTTTGACAACTCTCCTCTGCAGTTCTTACTCCAACATTAACACGAAATGAGGCTTCAAAAGGTCCCACAACCTCGTGCTATTCAAACAAGATTTAATGTGACGGTTACAATATTTCCAAATGAAAATCGATATCCATTCATCAACAAAGCTTTTTAAACCCTTTCTGGATCCCTTGGTTCATTTTGGGGGAAGAAAAATTTCTAAGCCCATTTTAACTCAGAATGTATTTCGGAATGTTATGAATGTATATATCTTTTTAAAAGATCGGATAGTCAAGATACCAAATATGTAACTTTGATAAAGGTCCAATAATAACTTTGGAACATATTTTAAATTTAATTAAGTGCATTTTAGTACTTTATTTCTCAGAATATAATTATTATAATGCCAAATAGATGATTTTATTTAGCAGAAGAGCCATGATCTAAAACCGATTGCCTCATTTTTTCGAAATTTTTGTGTCTTTAAATAATTGAAAGCGCTGGACCGTGTACGAGAAATAAGCAAGTTTCTATATAGAATCTGGCAAAATCGGACGTGCCTTAAATAGGCATTTAAAGATTGTCTATAACTTCAGTTGAAATTTAATCTATCATTAAATGTGTATGTGTGTGTGAGAGGTGGAGGGGAGGGTAAGCCAATTTAATAGTTCTATTGAATTGTTAGATATTTTGAACTAAGTCTTATTATGGCTATCATACACTTAAAAATGTGGATTTTATTATAATTTTTCTCTTATAAATCTGCATATGGCTGAACAATTGGGATTTATCATTTAAAATGTCTATGTCGCGTTTTCTTAAATTATTTATACATTATGATATTTTGCCATAGGCCAATACACATCACATTTATTCTAATAAAGAGTGTGTTTAGCCAGTTTTAATACACATCACATTTATTCTAATAAAGAGTGTGTTTAGCCAGTTTTAATACACATCACATTTATTCTAATTAAGAGTGTGTTTAGCCAGTTTTAGTCATTTCATTATATTTAGATATACATGTACTTTTATTTATTTTTATTTCATGTACATCTGATATGTTTATTGCTTAACATATGTATTTATTCTGATTTCCTAATTGTAAAGTTTAAGTGTCCGATAATTCTGTGATTTACTGAAAACACCGAATAACAACTGGTTTCTTGGGATTTACTGAAAACACCCAATAACAACTGGTTTCTTGGGATTTACTCAAAACACCCAATAACAACTGGTTTCTTGGGATTTTCTCAAAACACCCAATAACAACTGGTTTCTTGGGATTTACTCAAAACACCCAATAACAACTGGTTTCTTGTGATTTACTGAAATCAGCAACTCATAAACAACGGGTAATCCTCGATTTAACTGAAAATAACTTACAGCAACTGGTACCTTTGGATTTCACTATAGTGTCCAGTTTTATATTGATCGGGTAGTAAGCATATTTACTGTGTATAAAACATATTTCCTAATTATGGTCTTAAAACCCAAATATTCTCAATGTAGTTGACCTTTGATATCAAGTTTAAAGGGATTTTTTCTAAATAAATTTAGCGCTGTGTTAATTTCAGATATGTTTTAAAGATTTACAGCTGTGCTACAGTGATATTGGACATAGTATAATTATATTTAAACATCATTTAGGGGAAGATTAAAAGTGTCACTTTAATTTGATAGTTTAATGAGATCATTAAGTCCGCAGTAATTGTTGTAACAATCTCACACTGTATGACTAGCGCGAAAACTCGGAGGGTAGCTATCTGTCTAGACTTTCCATGTGCTGGTGATCTTCGCAAACATCTATAGGCACTCTACCGTTTAAAAAGACCTCATAACTTCATTAAATAATCTAAGCTGTACTCTACTAGTCTCATAGATTTTAACTCAATACTGTGTAATGGTGATATGTAATATTCTAACCACCCGGATAGTGGATGAAAATCCCACATGGGGCAGTAACACATTTGGAAATGGATCTGCATTTTCCGTCAGAGCGATTTAGTGGAAGCGGCAATAATTGGAAGCAGTTGAAGACTAATACATGAGAATTTCCGTGGTAAGGAAATGGTGTTAGTGATCGGAGTGACACAGTCGAGCCAGCTGGGTTTCAGCCCGTGTCACCTCTGGTCACCACTTGTGGACAGCACATGGCCCACAAACCCAACACGGTTTAAAAAACACACTTACCTAAAAGGATTACAGTTGATAAACAAATCAAACTCATTTAAGAGTGAATGTTGTTTAACCTGGCGTCAAACTTTAAATTGAAAGTTTGAACTATTCTGTACAGTGACCACTTATCAATTTGTGTTCTGAAATAGATTGAAAATAATTAATTGAAAGTGGCAGATGTTTAATAAGCCTTAAGGTCTTGCTGGATCCGGAGTGGGATTTGTTTCCAATTTGCTATTCTACTTTAACAGGAACGTTAAAATCGTGTACCTAAAATGTCTTCTCCTCTCTCACAAAGCCCCATTATAGGGTACAAGAGAAACTAAAAGGCTTATTATAGTTAACCTGAAACTCCCCTCTTGTAACTCTCATTCTCTTTAGGGGATATATCCAACGGTTAATTTATATTTCTTTGAAATAACCATTCGCTAGTTGATTTATTCTAAACCCATAACAAATATATTGTCTTCTGCATATTTACCACATAATTTACCATGCACATGGTCATTATCTTGTCTCGAGATATTTGATGTTATCCATAATAATTCGAGATTAAGGTCTATTTAAAAATTTGTCGTTCAGAGTTTATCAAGAGCGTTAGATGACCCATCGATTGAATATATCTACATCCTTGTACCAGTGTGATTATTTTTAGAAAAACATATTTATGGAAATTTTGGAAACTCGAGGTTACGAATTGGTAAATTCGGTGAAGATCCAATAATAACTTTGAAACTGATAGCAAATAGAATTAATGTGTTCAGAAAAATATAGTGCATTTTTTATGCTTTATTCATAAGGATGTAATTACTACAACATCAAATAAATTATTTATTTACTGGATTAGCCCTTAAACTGAAAAAAGGTTTCGCTTTTTTTTTTAATTTTGCTTAGAACGATTTGATTGAAATATTTTGTCGGTTAACCCTACGGAAATCGTATAAAAAAAAACTATATAGTTTGGAAAATATTTTTTAAATCTCTATACGATTCACAATTTTGAATTAAAAAGCAAGTCTCTGTTTATAATCGGACAAATTCTTAGGGGTCTGAAATATGCATTTAAAGATTAGCCGTCGATATAGACCATATTTGATTGAACAGCAGGTGGGTGAGACAGTCAATTGGTTTACTGGGTACAGTGTGGGCTTAGGGTATAAACCACAGTACTCTATTGATGACTGGATCTACAAATCAACATATGGCAAAAAGAAGCACACTGGGTAGCTTAGAATGCTGATATAATCCCATTCATCGCCAACACCATGCACATGGATTTGCTAATAAGGCCACTGACAAATTCATTTAAAGGCTCAAACAAAACTATTTGTAAATATGATTTCAAATTTATTTTTTTCGCAGTCATAAACTTTGATTGTTTAACCAATTTTAGCCCAAGGGGGCCAACAAGACCTTAAAACCCTGTTATTTATGTTGGCTTCGTTCCAGCAACTGTAAAGTTGCATAGCTGTTCTCGAAGACTATTAGCTCGTATTCGCTACATTTTATTGTCAAAGATTTATGACAGCTTTATTTTTCAGTGCCTAATGCTTGCTTGATATTCTCATTGACCCCGCTGCCACTATATCAACCTTCTTCAGATTTGTTTATAGTTTGATGTTTATATTTTGTGGTTAAGCTGTGAAAACACGCGAACGGACTAAATATCAAAAGCGATACGTCAATCCACAAAATCTTCATTTGAAAGATGGGAACGATTTATAAAGGTATTAATCCCCTACCAGTATCAATCATCGTTTGGTAAATAACACGTTAAAGCTTTAGCGCTATACATTTCTATACAGCTAAAACTAACATCGTAACAGAAAAAGCCAAATCTCGCAGTCATCCAAAACTAAGCATGTTTGCCTTGTGTCAGAATCACATTTTTTTCTTCTCTCAAGTTAGAACATTGTCATTGCTAAAACAAATCAAAACATAAAACAGTCAATATGGAGCAAACAGTTAATCGTTTGATATTTATTTTATTTCCGTTCTACTGTTTTAATTCATGAAAAAACTTCAGTAATTCGTTAAATTGAAGCAGTCTTATCCTGTTGGTAAAATCTATAAACCATTGAATTTTTACCTTTCATTCAAATGGTTTATCCTGGCTTTGAACCATTCACATTTGTTCATTACCCTTTACTGTGGCCATTTCTTCGGAACAATCAAAATGTGTACATGAAATCATATTTTGGCCATCGTGTCCGACTAATACCACTAATTCGATTGCTTGTGATCTTTTTTTAAACCATAAACAAAGTGTTTTGAACCGTCCTTCAATAGCCACGATTTATATTTCAGGAGTTTCAGATGAGATCGGAGCATGTACTACTCTGTGAGGCTGGGACTACAGTCCTTGATAAGACCCCATGCATCCATCTCAATTTAAACATATACTAGTTTACAAACAATCAACATGAAACAAACTTCATTCAGAAACAGTATATATGTACAAGATTTTCTTTATAGATTGTCTATGCTCCAAAACAGTACAGTAAAATATAAATATACTTTGGTATAAAAGTTTCTTCTAAATTTTCGCTTCTAGACTTTGTTTGTTTTGTCTTCAAATTATATTAAGGAAAATAGAAAAGTGGACGGAAGCGGGCAAAATAATAATTTTTCGTTTGACACGTTTTGTTTTGCAGATAAAGGCATAGTCAATCGATAAGAAATTATCTGCCTCAAAAAATAATTTATACTCATTCTACTCATTATACAGAAGCAAACATCTACAGTGAACACGAAAACATGTGTCTTGTCAAAAAGTATATAAATGGTCACCAAAGTCAGGCTGTTTTAACGGTGTCCTCTCTTCTAACCTTCTAATTTACATGTACTTCAGCATGTACACCCATCAAGTGAGTTCTTATGAAATATTCCGTGGGAGGTAAGTCTATCATAATCGTGCATGAAAAATTGATTTTGCATTTATTTTTTTACAAATACAATGAATTTCTCCAGGCATCTTAATGGTATTCATACTTTTAACACCTTTTCGAGACACTCTCACACAGGTCATAACTGTCCATTGACGTCGATCGTTGTTGTGGTGAATCTGAAAGCACACAACTCGGTTCCTGATTAACGCTTCCTGATATTATCTTGTTGATTTCCATCTCCACTCAGCTCCATTGATCTTCTTAATTCGGAACCCAATCGGAAGTCTAATCAACTGAGGACGCTGGCGATTCTTTAATCTCTGCCACAGCACTTGTGAACATATCACTTTTAACACTAACATTTGGGGGAAGGATTGGCTTTAACTGCCCAGTCACTTTGTCCTTTACTAACTTAGCTCCTTTAACTCGCTTCCACTTCATCCGTCGGTTTTGAAACCACACTTTAACCTGAAAGCAGAAATCCAAGGTCTTATATGAATCGCTTCGGTTGAAAATCAATAAAACAATAAACTAATCAACACGTGTTTGTGCAACACTTCCGCGTTAGAGCCGTTAAAGGTACTAGACAGAACCGCACATGTTAAATTCTAAAATATTTGGCTGCAGCACCCAATTTCTATGTAAATAATGTTGGAGCATTATATTGCTTAAAAATTACTCGAGTCGCACAGGTGGGGAGTATACCATTGGATTTAATAAACACATATCGATTTTATGTGACCTGTTGGGAATAGCTTGTTAACACAGTAGATGAAATAATTCAACGTTTTGTATAGATTTGCCACCATCCATTACCTTAGCTTAAAGTCTCTTTGTACCAAAATAAACATATTCTTGTCTAAAGTTTATATTACTTTTACTGCAAAACGAATGACAAGTTCTGTACTTATTAACAAATCTAATAGATATTTTAAGAAAATGGCGAAATAATTTGTGTGCCTTACTGACTATAATTGTGTCATCAAACGAAATATATAGAGAGATTTTAAATATATGAGATCTCCAGCCATAAACCGGATACTTTTTCTAGGTCTCATACTGCTCTACATGTTCATAATAACATCCAGACAGATGTAGGCAGATATGATTTGTAGCTCTCCCTACATGTTTGTGACGGAGTAATATTATATATCGTACTTTGTGCTCGAGATTATAGCGACATTTCTCAGTACTCTGCTTTGAAGTACTCACGGCTGGCTGACAAATTCCCCCGCCATGATTTAAGGCTAGTGGGGTTGTGTTAGATTGGAAGGTTTGAACATAGTTACCCTATAAGATCTCATAATGAGTTAGCTTGATTTTGTTGGCGATCTCTCGTTTCCTCTTAGACAGACCAGATTTTAGGCCCAGCAACCAATGATTGATGTATCTTTTATATTTATCTACTGGCAGTCTGCAAAACTCATCAACTAGGTTCACAAACCTCTACTCTGTGTTATCAATACGCACACACGTGTGGGGAAGGCTGTGCACCACGAAGGGTGGTATTGCCCCACCAGTTCCGGTCACTTGTGGCGTAACCGACTGGAGATAACTATTGAGAAACTAACCCGTCCAACACAGAAATTCGTCAAACAGTCAGATAGAGCTTGATTTGTGAGCGTATAGAAACCCCGTACTGGGTGAATCACACGCCATGTCTTACAATAACAAGTGATAAAACTGGCTGAATTAATTGTATATCCATTCTTCTCACTTTACAAAAGAACAACAAACTGATGCATGTATTCCAGCTATGTGTAGGTCCTTATTGAAGCCAATTGCTGAAGCGGGCAACACGAATTTTGTTGGTCTATTTTCTGATGTTTTTGGTTATAGACGCCAATTGTTCCCCTAAAGGTTTGCTACATATATACCGGATTTTAATTAACACCCTGGACAAAGTTTGATATAAATTCTGGGTAAAACAAATGCGATATGTGAAACCATGGTAGATGACACAACCCATATGTTACTAGAGGTGCTATAACGTCAAGGAATTCAGAAATCATCAGCTAATCATTAAGTTAATGGTTCCCTTCTCGTTACTCTATGTTTGCATTACGTCCGAGCTCAATTCACAAAACCAATATTGTTGCCATTCACATTTGAAATAAAGCTATATGTACATGGACCACTGTTTGTTTTATACACGTAGAGCGGATTTACAACGTAAATAGACGCTGTAGAATAAAAATATGTGGGGTTTTTTGTGTGTGGTGGGGGGGGGGGGGAGGGGGGTTCTTAACAAGAAACTTACCTGTCTTTCTGTGAGATTTAAAGCAACTGCTATTTCATAACGCCTTAATCTGGTGAGATAGTTGTGTACAGCGAATTCTTTCTCTAGTTCTCGGATTTGATGTTTCGTAAAGGCTGTTCTCTCTTTGCGCGGTTTGCTATTTAAGTCCACCTTATAGCTATCTGAGTCTGGTGAATCTAAATAAGATCAAATAAATGATTGATTAATTTGATAGCTTATTAGTTATATTGAGTTGAGTCTATATGAGATAAAATAACCGATTGTTTAATTTGTTTGTTTGTAAGGTTGAGTGAGGCTTAACGCCAGACATGAGGTACCTGGAAATTGACAGATAAAAAAATAACAACATAAATTGCATGTACAATGCGACAGATATTATTATGCTGACAAGAAGACAATTTACAGATTAAAACGATCATGCATTATAACATGATGCTTAAATGGGCTTGTGATAATTGGGCGAATACATCCAGTATCGGAATTTACTGCGTTATAAAGCAGTGAACAAACTCTTGTGGTTTGAGAGAATGGACAGCAGACACTCTGTTACTACTGATGTGCTTTATATGTAATGGCAACAGACATGCTGACCAAGACAAATGCGCACTCCACTGAGTATACGACGACAGGTTTTATTAACTGTTAAATGTCACATGACTTTATATTGATCTACAGCTAGCTGTTATAGCCCTTATGAGCAAATTGAAAATAAATTAACTTTCTTACTTACTTATATATTTATTTAGGATATTGGCGTGTCCATTCTAATGGATGGTGTATGCCAAGGCAATTACTTTCAAAGGGGCAAAAATAAAACAAACAAATACATTGGACACAAATAAATTAACTTTCCATGTATTACATATTCAAATGGAAATGTACACTCAAGTTTTTACTCTGAATATTGTCAAAAAGGGCTAAAGAGATCAGAAACAAGTGATTGGAATTTGGAAGCAAAACATACAGCCATATGCTGGTTAGCTCCCTACATAACCCTGGTCAAATGAGACCCAGTTTTGTGGCGGAATCGTGTTTAATCAATACTTTTTAATTATAGAATATTGATGTAACATTCACTCATTTTATATAATATAGATATAAAATAAAATATCGTTTTACTGCATTATAATCTTATTTCACTTAATTTCTAAATCAGTTGTTTAATTTTATTTGTAAAACTAAACGGCTTCCACGTATTTTTGTTCGTGTCTTGAGCTGACCGTGTGAAGAAATATGGTTCCTTATGATGGCTGATTTAATCAACTATAGCCAATTACTACTCTTACCGCCAGAGATAGCAATAAGTGTTTAGGTCTCTCTGAATCTGATACAATTAGCCTAGGTTGACAGATGGTGTGCGGAAAGCATTCCCATTATGATAAGTTAGACGTAGGGAAGTCAGATAAACCTATTTACAGCTCTACACCTACATCTTCTTCCCAGGGAGATCGAAGAGATGGACAACAATCTCAATATATCTTACATAAAGTCATAAATATTTAGCTGTCACCTTTAACGTAGAATCAACAAAAATACAATTCTTCCATCTTATATATAGGAATCATTTATAATTTATTTCTATATTATTATAACACATTAAAAATATATAACAAAACACAAATGACCAATGCACATACTTCATTTAAATTTCGATAAATAATTGTGTGTAAATCTCTATTTTTATCATCGCAATAAAAGAAGGTGCTTGGACTTCTATATGAAATGCTGAATTTAATTTCGGCAAAACGACATTTCCTTTAACTGAACAAGATATTATTACAAAAAAGGTGATATTTGGGTTTATAGAATATTCAATCTAAAGTTTCATATCGGCTAGATCTAACTTTCTGTCTAAAACAAGATATATAGTGCATTGCAACATTATTTATTTGTTTAAACTGGACAAGCACTACATTGACCAGCTTGTGTCACAATCCACTCCAAGAGTAACATTTGTACCCGGTTGATCCTTTTTGACCCTGAATTCTTGGAAATTAAGGGGAAATTTCACAGCTGCTTGTTCCGATTATACGCTGCTTGAAGTTAATACCATGTCAGTGGCCGGTTCCCCTCTTACTCTCAGTTAGCAAGGCGTAACCTCTACATATCAGCAATCCGAACACTTTCTCAAACTGCACTACTATTACAAGATCCTTAGCAATGACAGCACGAGATGTGTTGGTAAAATCGGTCTATCTTCAACGGAATCTGTATCGCTTAAGCGGGCACACAGACATCTTAAGAACAATTGTAATGAATAGTGTAAACTATCAACCACTTGTCAATGCCATACTGTTTTTAAATAAGTCTCTAATTAAACACAATTGATTTCATCGAAACAAATTGATCATGCAATAATTCCCGTTAAAACTTCATTTGCACCCAGAATGGCAGAGATAAAGTTTAAATCATCGCTCTAATTTTAAAGTTCTAACTAAACTAGTTGTGTGTGATATGACAACAATGTTTAAATTATCTATGACTTTACCTGATTAAGAAACACCTGTGTGTATAATCCGATGTGTAAAGATTAGAGCCTAACCTCCCGCTACCTGTTAACTCTAACAGTGTAGACTACAAGAAACCATCTGTAAATGGCATCATTCCCATCAATGTTTGTTAATGTGGAATTATCATTAGTGACCACTTCAAAGGCTGATAACAAACACTGATAAACCTTATTACTAGCACTATAACTCCGATATATGTCAATCTTTCCCAAACACCTGTCTAAAAATCATTTCTTAATCGCCTCCATCAACCAGCCTAAAGAAAATAGAAATCTATCCCGGTTGAAGTTCCTTGGAGGTTTTGGCGTGGGTGAATGTGTGTTGGTTTTATGTCAAACACTTTTATGTTTTGTTACTCTACACAGAATGTAATAGCTATAAAGGCTTTCAATTGTGGTTTATTCTCCTTTTATCGGAGAACTATAGTTATTATCTACTCTTGTAATAATGTTGAACAAACTATGAAAGTGAACTTATTCTATTATTTATTTCTAGTAACCATTGTTTACATTGAAACGTTTTGTAATTTGATACCAATCGTAAATGAAATACTTAAGCAGTAATTTTCACATACTCTTGTATTCGTAGTGCTTCAGTGGTGTTTAATTCGCAATAGAAAACAGAATGGAATGGGGCTGAGATAGGCGATATAGCCTAGAGCGAAAGAGAAGAAGAAAATGGCAAAACCAGATGAGGGCTCTTCACTCAATTTGTGTGAGAAAGAAACATGGGGTGTTAGGTTGAGGGGTGGGATGGTAGAGCGGCCCACCAGGGAAGAGTGGCGGCCAAGACAGATTGCCCTCTCGTCAAGTCCCGTGGAGAGAGGCGTTCTGACAGGGGAATTCTCCGCAACCTAACCTGCTGTATATGAGAACAATACCAGAGCCTAGGACGTAACGCACGACTTATATTCTACATCCCCATGTAATTGTACGCGGACTGTATCGTGTTGTCTGGCCCCCTATAGATAAGGCTGATAGTAAGGACACTTGAGGTTTAATACATAGATATTTAACGTGAGCCATCCAGTTGGAAGTGAAGATGTTGGGGTGAGAGTGTTTGTCTAAGGGGGTCGGGAGGCCGGACATTTACTCACGATTACACTTACAGCCGTACGCATGGTACTCGAAATCGCAACACTTAATTGAGTGTTTTATTACAATTCTATTTTGATAAGACTCGGAATTAATTTACATGCTGACGAAAGTTTGGCATCTTTCAGTACGTCTTAGTTAAGCGAATACCATGTACCGACTTCAAACTTTGGAAGTCACATCTTCTTTTTCCCTTCACATTCTATATTTTATGTAGAAAGATTAAATGATACACAGGTTTAATGAATAAAATATAAGTGACCAGGTTATTCAGACGGCGTTAAATCAAAAGTAGTCCACGTATTAACTAGACAATATTGGAAACCGCTTAAAATTTGTCCCATTTCACATAATGAAAAAAACCCTAATGATTGCAGAACGATTGGCGCGCGGATTCGGTGAAAACAATTTAATAAAGTCATTAAAACTGTTTATAGTCAAAGTGGTTTATATTTAGTCATATTCAAGATCAAGTATCTTTGTGCCCAGCTGTATATTTCAAAGTGAGGCGTATCTTTCTAAACCGCGTGCATACTAATTCAATTAATCTTTAGAAAGATGTGTTTAAATTTAATATTATGACAAATTATATATTACTTTGTATCTATAACATTGCTTATAATAATGATGTGTAACATTAAAATATTGTTTTTTATGCATTTCCAAAGATAGAATGGAACGGTTAATATAAGTATTAATTTAATGTTGATAAAGTAAAAACAGGTTTGACGAAAAATATTTGGAAAAATACAAATTTAATGTGTTTGGAGAATGACAAGGTAATAACAATTTTACTTAAGCATTATAATAATAAAGAATGCGACTTTAAGGTATGTGTAAAAGAGTTGATTTAATAAAAAGAAGCAAATAATGACAAAGGAACGCGTTGTGGTACAAGCTATACCTATATTTCTTTGGATAGACCGATAAATGAGAATTCATCGAAGTTTTCAGATTAATTGATTATTATTGTGTATTATATATACCTGCAGACAAAATTTCAAGAAAGATTTTCACATTATTGAATGAAACATTCGTTTCTATTCACCCGTTTGCGTGAACTAAACATTGAGTTATGACATCGTATATCAAAGTACAATCCTTCTTGGATGGAAATGGAAACAAATGAAAGTATATTTAACAAAACGGTAAAATATATGTATAGTGTTTTTATAACCGAACCATAAATTATTCTCAAAATGTTGTTACCATTCTGACATTTGGATAACATAATATTATGCTTGTTTTTGCTGAGCCGTATATTAGATTTGACACGTATAAATGTGTAGTAGTGTCATTTTGACAATGTTTCTTATTTCAGGTTCTGCCACAGTACAGCACTTAGACACATACCCACCTTTTGATTTTAAACAATTTGAAAGAGGATCATCGTCATATACGTCTTTGGAGGCCGAGCCGAACACAGCACTGTAAGGGGAAGGGGCACAGGCTACGGCACATTTACTAACACTTTGAGGAAAGGAATTTGCAGGTACATCATTCTCTTTAAAGTAACCGTGTGAGAGGCCGGAGTAGAGAGCAGCACGTGAACCCCACTCACAGGAAGAGTTCCCGTACAAACTAGAGGCCGCTGACTGTGACATAGAAGACAGAGCCCAGTTGTACGACTGTTGAGAACAGCTAAAGTTAGGGGTTCCAGAGCTACAGGCACTACCCCCAAACATTGTCCCAAGGGGTGATGGGCGCTGGAAGCTCTGAGGTATACCGAAGTTGACAGCCCCCCCTGAGGCGTAATGGTCCATTGAACACGGGTAGGACCTGGGGCTCATTGCATACATCCCATGCTCCATGGCCATGGTCAAAACGATTAAACACAACACCGACTGGCAGAAGATGGTCCGAGAAGCGCCTTATACAATTTGTCAAGTAGACGAGACTCACAACTCATCTATCACCATACAAGTCTGTAGATGTAGTATTTCTTGGAGAAGCGCTCCTAGTCCTTGAGACTCACGTTGTCGGTTGTCAGATTTATCCTGGCGATGTCCATGTAATTTGTTTCTACAATTAAGATCAATCATCTGCCATTGTTAACAACACTGGCCAGGCATTTTTGATCTTGCCCAAGATAGAAAACTAACTAGTCTGGAACTTTTTAAAAAGTAGTCTGCTCTGAATACAGGTCTGATGATAATAAAGTATTTCTGTATTCGCCTTCGGTACCGTTACTCGATTCAGAATAGGTTAAGGGGGGTGGGTGGAGCCTGAGTCCGTTTCCTTCTCTCTGAGAGGTGGAACACTCGTGGCGACAACCTTAACTCCTCCCGTCCTCGGTTTTCTCTCCTATGGTTCTTCTCAGATTGGCGGATTCCTTCTCGTATTGGTTTAGAATTTCTATAAACACATCATGATACGCGGGTACGACTAACTGCATCCTGCTGTACAAAAAACAAATACAGCAAAAACCATTGAAGGAATTCCATCTAAAATATGATCACCAAGTTCTAATAAATTATTTTCTTCGATTTGTATCTATACATCCTTGCATTTTTGAGACAGAAATAGCTTATATAAAAAAAACTTCACTTGATATAAAATGTGAAAAGAATCACCGTAAATAATAAATCTAATCAAAGTATATATATTCCTTATTAAATGTGAAATAAATTCTCTGAAACTATGAGAATAATATTAATGGTTACTTGGTTGCAGTTGAAGGTTATGATGTTAGCATAGACATACACACAAAGATGTTTCTTTGATTTAAAAGGGAAGTTGTTATCCTTAGAACAAAGGTAAGTCTGATTTTCACGGAGAGCTAAGTCTTGACTATGGGGAAAATTTCTGGAAAAGAAAAAAAATCGTATTTGAATGGGTAAAAGGAAGACGATATGATTCAGTTCTCGGACCCACTGATGCCTTAATAACGTAGAGTGTACAGATATACTTTGAAGTATCCCCTGAAAGCTCCGTTAACAGTTGTGCTGTTGAATTACCGGTTACAGGCGACTTTCTTTATTCTGATAGACTAACAATGTTCGTCCCGTAAATTCCCGGAATGCTGCTAGTCCAGGCCAAAAGTAACACATAATATTTAAATAAATGTATGCATTCAATTTTATTTTCTCAACATTTTTTGAAGAACTAGACAATGTTCACGAAATGACATTTCAGCTTTGCCTACATTTACAAACTAATTAATCCGTGAATGATATTTATTTAATAACATAATAGCATCTTACGACACAAATATGTCACGAACAATTGAGAGGGCTTTATTTATAAACCTCTAAATGAAGCCATATTATGTATGTACCATCAAGTGATTATTCACCTCGTTTGTCAATAGCAAATAGCCCAGGTCAAAATTACCTTAACGACACGAAATAGAGGAATTCAAGTTTCCTTATCGAAGGTGATGAAGTTGTTGTGAATTGGCGCTGGAATAGCTGTCAGATAAATATGTTGATCACGATAAGAGCTGAGAGAAATACACAAACCAAATCCTCGATCACTTTATATCTCATCATTTTAACAGAGCTAGCAGAGTCAATTTGAGCATGTGTTATATTGGTGTAGTGAGAGTGGGCATACGCCAGGAATACAGGAGTGTGTGCAGGGTAATTAGGGCGAAGTAAGTAGAGAAACAGGTGATAAAAGGAAACTAGCAATAAACAGATCATCGTGGTGGGCCATGTGCTGCTCCGTCAAAACCCACAAACTTCTCCTAAATACCAGCCTTAATTTGACTAGTTAACTTTAATGAGACAGTTTGGGTAATGTCGACGATGTGCTGAACGTGTCTCCTAACTATCGATACTTGAGAAATGTGATGCACGTCGACATGCATCCCCTTTGTCCAATGACTCCAAAATACCCCTTAATAATTTAACCGGAAAAAACGTCTCCAGTTGGCAATATTGCAATGTACCCATCAGTACCGAAATGATTATTATCCAAGAACACAGCGATGCACCGACATAACTTTAATTTGATTTTAGCTGTTAGCGTCTATTTCTCTCTAAATAATACATGATATTGTAAAGCAAAATGCAGTCAGGCTTCGTACATAAGGAATTGTTTATTATCATTCTTACTACCGAATTTGATGGAATTTGTATACTAGTCATTCGCGAAGAGAGATTACGGCGATTTTCGAACAGTTCTAGGAATACCGCTATTCGTCATGGACAGGCTTACATTACTCTTTTTGAGGTCCTTTTAATTTCAAGTTATAAATAGATTTGATGGGGGCTATATTGGTGCTTCGCTTTGTGCGATATATCTGTAATCAGCATTTCAATTTTGTTTTATTCTTTTCTTTATTTCAATTGGTGCGACATATCAGTTATCAATATTTCATTATTTTAAAAAAAAATCTTCTTTTACAATTTGTGTGAAAAATCAGTAATCAATATTTTATTCCGTTTTCTTTGTTTTTTTTAGCGAAATATACAGTTTTTGTCGATTTATACAATATAACCAGTTTTTAATTTCAGTCTTATTCGCTTTTGTGTGATATTGCTGCATTCAGTCCTACCAGTCGGAGTGTAGTGATTCTCTGCATAAATACATGGAATTGAAGGTTATTTAGCGAGTGCCCGTGTTTCATCGCAAACTTCACTTAAGTCTGCTAATTTAGCAAAACTTTCGATGTTAATAAACGAGATCAATATTTGTTATAATACACGAGCGAACGTTGTATAATCTTTTTCGAACACTACGCAATTGTTTTGCACTGTGGTTTGATTTTCGTGTAAAAAATTAAAGATATTTGCAATACATGGCAAGTATATACATTTTTGATGAAACCACCACAGAACGTCACACTACAACAGCCTCGATACTGGGACGTCATCGGGCAATAGAGACGTCGTGACATTACCATAACGCCACAACCACGACATCAAAATGTGACGTTATTTCATTATGACGTTTTACTGTAGGATAATATAACTAGTATATATGAACACAACAATCAATGGCTCTTTGGTGGATTTATCGGCGGTAAAGTGGGGTACATCTCTCCCGTCCAAAGGCAGAACCTAGTAACTCACTTCTTGTTGATTTTGAGAAAGCAAAGAAAAACTGCTTTTATATATATTAAAGCCGTATCTATTCGAGAAGATTTGATTATTCCTTCACAGATTTCAACAGGATTCCTTAATTCTAACGTGTAAATTTTGTCCACAATTTCCGCCTATAACATAGTAACTCCAAAATTAGTATTAGCTCAGTTTTGATCAAAAAATGAGTTACTAGGTTTTGCCTTTAGACGGCAGACCTCACTTCTTTACTTTTTCGCTTTTTGCCATATGTATATATATATTTGGTTTCGGTAGTTCACTCGATTTTAATCGTGTGTTATAGCTGTTCTTTATATTTTATTCTGTGCTATCGACTTATGCAACAAATCTTTAGTCAGTCTCTTTCACTTTCATTCGAATTATCTACTACATTTCTAATCAAATTTCGTTCTATTTTTCTCGCTTTATGGAATATAGCTTCGATCATAAGTCTTTTTGTCCAATTTCATTCTATGTGTGTAACACAGCTATACACAGTCTTTAATTCGATATTCTTTGCCTTATGGAATATAGCTTCAGTCTTGCTTTAATGTTATTCATTATTTTTGTATTTATTGTAGAGCATGTTCATGTAACAGAGCGACCAGATTTGATCCCAGGCATTTTACTTAAAAAGTGCTCTGAGAAACTGTATGTTCCTCGAACTTTTTGATACAAAACATCTGTAAAAGATGGACTCTTCCCGAATGATCTCAAACGGGCATCTATGCACAAACGGAAGGGCAGTAAACACGATGCAACACATTATCAACCCATGTCGCTTCTATTATCACCGTATAAGCATTTTTGAATATATATTTTTTACGAAATGTGTTATATACTGACGTATCCCATGTTATTTACGATGAACAGATGGATAGAAATATACGAACAAATTATGATTATTCTGTTCTTAGTCAATTAAGTCAATTTCCCTAACTTATGTATTCCTAAATGTTCCAGCGCGCCTTCTCAGGACCAGTTATATTTCTAAACCTTCACAGAACACAGGACCAGTTCTGTTTCTAAACCTTCATAGAATGAAAGATTAGTTCTTTTTCTCAACTTTTACAGAATAAAGGATCAGTTCTGTTTCCAAACCTTCACAGAATAAAAGACTAGTTCTTTTGCTACCCTTCACAGAATACAGAACCAATTCCTTTTCTAAACCTTCAAATAATAAATGAACAGTTATTTTTCTAAACCTTCCTAGAATAAATGACTAGTCTTTTTCTCAACTTTTACAGAATAAAGGATCAGTTCTGTTTTGAAACCTTCACAGAATAAAAGACTAGTTCGGTTTCTAAACTTTCCCAGAATAAAGGACCAGTTCTGTTTCTAAACCTTCACAGAATAAAGGCTTCTACACCTTGGCAGAATAAAAGATCCGTTCTGTTTCTAAACCTTCACAGGATACAGGACCAGTTCTGTTTTGAAACCTTCATAGAATGAAAGACTAGTTCTTTGTCCTAACTTCCACAGAATAAATCACCAGTTCAGTTTCTAACCTTCACAGAATGAAGGATAAATTCTGTTTCTAACACTTCACAGAATGTCTGTTCTGTTTTTAAACCTTCACAGAATAAATAACCGGTTCAGTTTCTTAACCTGAACAGCATAAATGACCAGTTCTGTTTCTTAATCTTAATAACATAAAGGACCAGTCCTGATTAAAAACCTTCAAAGAATAAAGGACCAGTTCTGTGTCTAAACCTTCACCGAATAAAGGACCAGTTCTGTTTCTTAATCTTAATAACATAAAGGACCAGTTCTGGTTAAAAACCTTCATCGAATAAATGACCAGATCTGTGTCTAAACCTTCATCGAATAAAGGACCAGTTCTGTTTCTTAATCTTAATAACATAAAGGACCAGTTCAGTTTCTAAAGTATCACAGAATAAAGGACCAGTTCTGTTTCTAAAGTATCACAGAATAAAGGACCAGTTCTGTGTCTAAACCTTCACCGAATAAAGGACCAGTTCTGTTTCTAAAGTATCACAGAATAAAGGACCAGTTCTGTGTCTCAATCTTCACCGAATAAAGGATCCGTTCTAATTAAAAACCTTCACAGTATAAAAGACTTTCACAGAATAAATATACTTCAGTTCAATTATTTATCCAAATTCTGAAAAAGTATACAACGAATTGCATTCGTGAGATATTTTTTTCAATATTTTAAAACTGTTTAAATTAAATATATAATATTGTTTAATGAATACTAAATCAAATTAACTTCATTAAATATATATATGTATATCTGTTTATTTATATACGTTTTAACTAAAATGTCATACATCAGTTGTAATTTAGTTTCATTTATTTTTACATGTGTTTATTTTTAGCACATATGCGAATTCATATATGTTTTTATCTGATTAAGACTTATATAAGCTTGTTGTAAGCCCATAAATTGGTGATTTTGGCTTAGGTGGTTAAAGGAAATAAATAAATAAATAAATAAATTAATGGATAAAATAAATAAATTATTTTATTCAATTTTCTCTTTTATGTAAAATAAACAATCATCATTTTCTTTACTTTTTGTAACTCGGCCCCAATCAATCTTTTGCTCGCTGTATGTAATAAAGTTTCTATCAGTATGTTGTTCGGGTTCCGGGTAAGTGCTTGAACAAAAATGCTACAGATGATTACTTTAAGGAGGGTTTAAGTAAACTTCACACATTCTGGGAATTTACGTTTTTCGGGTTGTTTAATGTAAAGAACGTTCTTGGCGAAATTCATTTGTTTTTTTGTTAATATTACAATAATTACATGATCTCGGAAGCTAATGTTTAACTGTACTGTGTTGTTTCTATCAGTCTCCAGACAATAACCTTCTGCAGGGCGTTTTCATATGAAATCTTGTTGCGAAAGGAGCTATTTGTTTTAAACCATGAAGGAAAATATATGAGAGGGAATTGGTGTTTAACTAGTGACTCATTTATTGTACCACAGACCGCCAGTAGTGCCATTGTGTTTTTGTCTTCAGTATAAGTGTATGTCCAAGCTATAAGGGTTGTGATACTTACAGCGTACTGGAATGACCCCCAGTAGAAACATGTTCTACCCTATAGGTTGCTGGCATATCAACAAATTGAACAGTACACGCGGCACTAGAGGACATATTAATCCTATACAAGTTACTCATGATAAAGATAAAATAAATATACAATATATCAGTCCAATGGAAATTCGTGACGACCCCTCGCAGCGTAATGCTGTATTGTCCGCTAGTAGAATCCTGCAGTTGTCCACTCAGTTGAGAAAAAAAAAATATTCAAGTGTAAGATAAATAATTGTTCACTGTCCTATTCGTGCTCGGTTGATAGCATATTATTGACTTTAATTCGTTATAGGTCTCCAAAACTCATTGCACAGGAAGTTGAATGTTGCCTCTTTACTCTGAAGATCGCATCAGTGGGAATGCAACTTACTTTGTGTGTGTGGGGGGGGGGGGGGGGGGACGTCCCGGTTTGGGATAACAATTTCTTAGTTTGAACGGATTCTAGTTCAGAAAAAGTTGCGGGTTGAAACCCGTCCGGGAATCGAACCCACTCAGCCACCCGGCCTTTGACATAAGAAGGCCGGGTGGCTGAGTGGTCTAGGTGGTCGGTATTTATTGCTGGCGATATGGGCCAACTCTGAGGGTCGTGGGCTCGATTTCCTGACGGGTTTCAACCTGCAACATTTTCTGAACTAGAATCTGTTCAAACTAAGAAAGTGTTATCTCAAAATAACGAAAATACTGGTAATATTCACTTTCTAAACAGACACAAATATTATCATAATATTTTTTTATTGAAGAGAAGGAAAATTTTGCTGACCGGGATTCAAACTACATGCATATAAAAGTAACTCAAAGTTACTCATAATTTAACAAAAGCAAAACAAAAAAAATGTACAAATATGCAAAATAATGTTATAGCCGACTGATGCATAACACTTTAAAACACATTTACTCCAGTGACATCTCTAAACCAAAAGCAGCATACATGTCAGCAATATATTTTACTTAGAACATCAAGTTTTGAGCGGCTTTGACTGGAAAGCCGGGAATCCTACACCTAAAATGTAATTGCGGTTTTGTTAACAACAACTTGACGTTTATAAGTCGTCTTTGACTTTGTTTACATATTTTATATTATTATAATTTTGTCTCACTTTTACTCTGGTTTTTGAGCATTTTTATTTCCTCTACTGAAATTTCACGTGAACGAATATAGACCTACACTATACATTAAAGCACGGAAAGAACAGTTGGCCTACACGACAATTCATATTTTTCCCCTGTCTTATTATGAAATACAAAGACGTTTAAACCAATGTAAGAATCAGCTATTTTGCACCCCAAAAAACCTTCATAAAACAACGCTAGACACCAATTTAAGTTGTTTTGAAATTCAGCTGAATACTGCTGACAATAACTTAACTGGCACTGGGTGGTGCCCGAAACATGGTTATATAATACAAAATTCAGAACGTCTTCTCC
>JAQQZZ010026489.1:0-10911 GCA_030265115.1 Mopalia vespertina | reverse complement strand
CACGCTAAAAAGGATGGATGAAGGTAAGAATTACTATACATTGGCTATTTGGGCTAGTAGGATTTCATTTCTTAACGATGTTTCCGTGAAAAAAAAAGCATTTCGCAGATAATGACTCGCCAAAAAACGAGAATCTGGAAGGCAAAGGGCATCTGGCTGTAACGCCAGTATAGCATGTGCTATATAATGACGGTACCTGGATCTATAGGCCTACCTTACTTTGGGAACTTTGAGTTCTGGACATTGTTTACAATACCCTCGAACGATGACGTCTTTCATACACATATGTATATGTAATAGATAAGTTCTCAGGACTTTCAAATTAAAATGTTGAATTTTGTATGATCGGTAAGTTCATGGACATTTGATTTAAACCGCCGCCGTCTTACCTCTATGTCATTGCGTATACTGCTTGGTCATAAACCCGGAATATCTTAATTGTATAGTGATACTCGGTAAATTACAATAAAGTGTGAGGTCGTCGTTAGACAAATTACAACTGTATTAATACATGTACCGGGGCAACACTACGATGTCATACAAATGAGGATCAATCAAATTCTTTTTTAAAGCTATACTCACATATTTATTTTCGGTTAATTAAAAAATTTGCTCCAAATTATAACGAATCCCATTGCACATTTATAAGCAACTTGATTTTTCCGTTTCTTTGGCTAACCTCATAAAGAACAGACATGTAATTTCCTGTGAAGAACGTGATGGCGCGGGTTTATCCCAAAGTCGCAGTCTGCGTTGAAAATCTATAAGGCACAAAATGGCTCATTGCTTTAAAATATACTTTTTTTGTAAATTAATCACACCCGCACAGGGAGTTCGATTTAAAAAGAAGATGAATCATCTCATATTCGAGATAAACTCTCAGAGACTAGTTTCTGAATTGATCTTTATCTCAAGTTGTTATGGGTAACCAACATATATCTCGAGAGGAGGTTATGACCATGTATACATGTTATAGAAAATGTGATAAAATATAGTAAAAATAAAGTAAACAATATATTCGGCATATAGGTTTACAATACATCAGCCAGTAAGCAAGTATTTCTAAGAAGTAGAAATCAACCAATTGAATATATCTACTAAAGATAATTAGATACAAATTGTCTGATACAGAAAGAAGTGTCGCTTTAGCCATAACCTGCAGATTTTTGTGTCTCATTTATGGAGACCTGTTAGGTACAAGATTTTGATATACTATAGTTATGTATTTCCAATGCACCATGCGGGAATGCAACAGGTATGGGACGTATGGCCCTAACTTTACGCAGCGACATGTAAGAATAACAATATATAGTTGTCCTTCATTTTACATTAAAGGTAATAATGTCCTCTTTATACATCTGTTTAGACATGTAAACTGTTTAATATGCTTGTTTTAAGTTATCTGCATGCCAATGAAGAAATAAGTAATTTTGTGCAAACGAATTTGCACATTCATGCCAAATTTGTCAACTTTTTGCTATTCAGGTGGCGATGGCACCACAACAATGTTTTATGAAGCAAATATTACTCTGTTTGGTCCGGGCAATCTTAAGATGCGAATACGTATATCTTATAGACTTGTGTTATAAGTCAATAGAGATACGACGTCCAGCCGTACGAAACCTTTAGATTAAAGAATAATATTGAATCTGTATGCAATGGCCTATTATATATATACCTTGCCAAAAAACTTTGTCATGTTTGTTGAACACTCGCCGAGGGACGGTTCCCAACTGGGAGAGGCCCAGGCATGTCTCGCCAAAATCTCGTTCTCAAATCGGGAAGACAGTTTAAATCGATCAAAAATGAGTAGGGTGTACTGCTGAAATATGATTGATTTTGACGTGAAAATGAACGTCAAGTAGCCGTTTTACGGGTCGATCTAACCCACAAGTGTCCAAGGAAGATGTCGGAATGGATTAAATCAAGGTAAGTCCATTCAATTTTTATATATTGGAAAATAAAATGCAAAATAATGATAGCGTTCGCTTATTTCTAAAGGTTAGGAAGACTCCAGTAGCGTAGATATATAGGCAATCTCAAGACGTAACACGTACACATTATTTTCTTATCGGGTTTTTTCTCCACCCTTTAGTTCGGAAAGCAACAGAAAGCTCTCTCCAATCGTCCGCTCAAGAGAATTGTAAGTTAACCTCAATATAACGTCATATCGCCACACAAACTAGTCCAGCCGGGAATTCCTTTACTGGCTCTAGCACGGGTCAGTTTTCTTCGAAAAAATATGATAAAGCAGGTGTTTTCGAACGGAAAAACTTTCCTTAAACGGTTGTTCGCAAAAGGTCTGTTCGGCAAACATTACCTTCTTCCGTTGTCTATAGGCGGTATAATCCACTAAATCAGGTCGAATCTGAGGCAATTCGATAACTTTGACATTCGGCCATCTTGACAAATGTACCCAAAATCTTCCGCTCAAGAGAATTGTAAGTTTACCTCAATATAACGTTATATCGCTACACAACGTAGTCCAACCGGGAATTCCTTTAATGGCTCTTACAAGGGTCCGTTTTCGTCGAAAAAAACATGATAAAGCAGGTGGTTTCGAACAGGGCATTGCCTTTTCCATATACTAACAACGTCGATCGTGTATAGCTGTACCGTCACTAAAACGTACGACTGCGCATTGGCGATACCTGGATCTAACACAAACTTTATTTACGTGTCTTAACTCTAGGCATATTGGAAACAACGGTTATAGTTTTCAAAGCGGAAATAAAAGATCGTGACATGTTATTTCATCATTCAGATGTCTCTCTTGTTCAATTATACCATTATTTGATCGGGGTGTTGCGCGACAGGGAAGGTGGTTTGCCTGATGTATGACGTCATGCTAGCAAATGGGTCAATAAAACCATCTAACAGCGGTAAATCAACGTCAGCATGACCTGCCCAACTTGGAATATTTTTTGCTTCTAGATTTTGAGAGTCAGTCGATCTCTTACGATATTTAATTGTTTCTTTCATTGGGGTTTAACGTCGTATTCAATCTTAGTTCACGGTTCACAGTCGCTCCTCTTGAAACGTAGTAGGCCTCCATAATAAAAGAACCCTTACTTATTATGTAGGCCTACTAAGGGGCACTACCCACACTCATTACCTCATATAAAGAACAACCCTTCCTTATGTAGTGGGGAGCGGACCACCAGTTAAACCCCAACCAAACCAAACGTAACGTAAATAAAAGCAAATAGCGGTCCGATAAGTTTATAGGGGTTGATTCCATGAAGCAGTTGGACTTATAGTTGTATAGTTTTTCAATCAAATACCATAGCGAATAGAATGTTTCTCGAGTCCCTTATTGGCTTGACCAATCAAAATTAGTGCGTTAAACAGACGTTTTCGGCAAGGTTTAAAAGAGAGAACTAGAAAATTGGGGAGAACTAGATTAGAAAAAGAACTAGAGGAGAGAGATAATCAAGTGATTTCGGACAAGGTTCCTAAATTGGGGATAGACTGAAATGGACAGACATTGAGATCTGAGCTAAGAACAAACTTTAATTCTTTATTTTAAACTCGAACTATCAGTACAACTCAACACTACCTGGTTATAAGTATGTAAATTAATGTTAAATTACTATTTAAAGGCGGGAACGATTTTAATTGGAAACTTGTCTTTGTGTTATTATGTTTCGGTCGTCATGCACTTGTTGGGGGTTGTATATGATCTTCGGTATATGCAGATGGGAAATTCTTTTAAATACGCTTCCACTGTATGTAACATCTCGAAACGATTTCAATAGTTTGCATATACGTAATTAAGCTTTTATTTGTTAAATAAAATCTTTAAAGCTTCTTTACAAAATCTGTAAAAAAAAATCTATATATATCCCTTAGTTTTAAATTTATATCCTTATATCTTAGGATAATTATCCTAATGATATTCAGCTAATAACCAATAGGAAATAAATATCATATAGGCTCAATTGAATACCGAACACGTGACTTAAGGTTTCCGCTTAAGATATATTTTGCTTTGTGAAATGGCGGCCTCCCAATTATCGAAAGGGATCTCCGATAAAAGTTTGTATACGTTTTCCCTTCGTAAGGTGGAACCCAATAGTCTTTCGACGCAATGGAGTATTTCAGTGAACATAAAAACACATGATCAACAAAGCTACGTCGCGTATTGCTCTATATACTGCGCATTTCAAGACCTACCGAAATTATTAAATTTAGAACACCCCAAAACAACCAATATGTAAACCAGACCTGAAGATCTAAGTTTACCCCAATAGTTTGTGGATTATTTCACAATTTAACAAAAATTTAGTTTGTTTCATTTTATACATGTTTCGAAAATATTTTCTTATAAGTCATTCATCTTCTTTATCCAAGAGTTTTATTCCGAGCTACTCTGCATTACAACCCTTGGCGGATTGCTCACATATAATCGGACTCTTGCTTCCCAACGAGTAATTGGATGCGTGGAAACTTCTACGTAACCAATCAGATGTTGTGTTACGAGGACTGCTAGTAAAAAAGGGCAGCGATATAGTCAGTAATTAAAGTGGGCGAACTGTTGTCGAAAAAAGGATATGTTTGGGGTATTCAACCAAAATGGCTGTGATTTAGCACTTATAATCGGGCTAATTCCTCAGTCTTGTCCCAGCCCGTGGTGAAGGTTAGAAATTGATCCGCCGCTATCACCGGTCTTTCAACACATATTTGATTTTTTGGGGGGTAAAAAAAAAAAAAAGCCAATAATCTAACTCCTTTCTCTCCGGACGTATAAATAAAGTTTTATTTGAGTTTCTCGCCCGAGTTGACATGTTCAAGTTATCCCCCTTTGCAATAATAAGCTTGAAAACAGTCAGAAAAGGAATATTGCAGGTAGGTTAAATACTAGTCATTGTTTTCAGTGTATAAATAAAACCCCAAGGAAAATCAGATATCAGTTTTGAGAGGCCGGCGATAGCGGGGGGATCAATTTCCAAATTTAACCACGGGTTGAGATAGGCTTAGACGGAGGAAATAGCTCTATACATTGTGCTAGCTATGATTATAAAGATGAAGGTTTTGCTTGTCCAGTTTAAAACTGGAAGTAAAACAACTAAGTGTAAAACTGAATAAATTTACTACATCTACTGGCAGCGGATGGTAAAAAAAAAAACTGTCAATGGTACCTATATTTCGGAATGGGAGGGGGGGAACCCTCGTACAAACCACCCTACCCCTGGGGTGACTGGGTACTAACCCGTAAACGCAGGGGTTCATAGACGTCCAAATATTGATTTTTTTTACTGAACAAAATTCAGTTTTTTTAGTGTCATATTGAATGGTTTTCATTTTTTAACATCTCATACTTAAACATAAGAAATGGAGTCGGAATGGAGTTTATGAAATGATGCGTTAAAAGGAGGTCTCAAATGGAGTTTATTCTCCAGCTTAACTACCATTTAGGGTAGTTAAACTGGACGTCTATGAACCTCTGAAACGTTGCATCGATTTGTTGGTTTCATTGGGGTTTAACGTCGTACTCTAGTGTATTTCACTTACATGACGGACTGTCCACTTCACTGTTCCTTGCCTTTACGGTGGAAAGCCGGGAGGAAACCTCGTTAATAACATCTACGCAATTGCCGGAGCTACATCGTGCTACTCACGCCTATACCCGAGGATCGACAGACGGACTCGATCGTGTGAACAGTACATCTTAGTAGAATTAGTGGGTGCACTGGCGAACCACTATTAAGCCACGGCCCCGGTACAGCGGAAGATAAGTAGTCAAAACACACTGAAGGTTTGAAAATATACAAACATTTTTATTTGAAATATAATAAATTGTGAGATGATAATTGACTTAAAAAATCAAACCAATTATCGACGATTTAAACATTCACCATGCTAACTATTTTTCTTTTGTTTTACAGTATCAGTTAGACCTGATACTGTAAGATCAGTCTGTTAGACCACAAGACGGACAATGTTTACTGATTTTGCATCATTTCAAACGCACAAATGTTCCTCTTTTGATTGAAGGTTGTCCAATAAGATTTTCCGTGCAACCTTTCGCAAAATTACTGCTTATATAGTAGGGCCTTTTTCAAGGCTTACTTATATCTAAAAATTATGCTAACTATAGTTGAACCCCAAATCTGATAGGTAAGGGTAGAGGGTAAGTGATGCTCCTGTGGGAGATCCGTGCTGTGCCGGTTGCTGAAGACTTGACCTCTATGGAACAGTCCTCATTAGGACTTATATCTTGAAGGCATTCCTTATCGTCAAATCAAACAGAGCATCGTTATCGATCGAAGCACTCAGGGTGGAATAATACTGAATAAATTCCTCTTGTGTTACCTACAATGAAAGGAGTCAAAAAAGTTAGGCATTCGTGTTAGCAGCTAGCTACAACGTTTGATTACTAGTATCCGCTTCGGACAGTTTCACCACGGCATGAGAAAAGATTAATCCGGTTAGGTTTGTTTGTTGGTTCGTTTGTTTGGATATTTGTATGACGACGGTTTGTACACTTCACACCGTTCCTTGCCTCATTACGGTGGAAAACCGGGAGGAAACCTCGTATTTCACTTCTATAACGGCGGTGTATTCCAACAATAATTGACACTAGCACAACCAAGATGTGAAGCGTTTCCATAATGCTGGAAAGTTCATTTTCCTCCGGTACTAAGTAAACCAGTATTGCTACTCTTCAAAACAAACTGCCTTAAGCCCGAGGGTCCAAAGGGTTTTGAATGCAGGTAAATATTCACTTTTACTATCGTGTTCTGTACTCATACAATCTTTCAGAATAAAATGTAATAAATTCTGGGACAACATTGGGTATTTGCTGCCCGGAATGAAAAGCGTGTTTTTAAAGGCATCCAATTGAAAGTGCGAATGGATGTGTTTCATGAAGTGGAGTTGAAGCACTTTCATTTGAATTTTCTGGCGTCTTATTTAAATTGTTTGGTGTTTAACGCCGTACTCAAGGGTATTTCACTTAAATGACGACGGTTGTCCATTTCACACTGCTCCTTGCCTTATTACGGTGGAAAACAGAGAGGAAACCTCGTAAAAACCAACCCCGCGATTGCCGGAGCCACATCTTGTGACTCGCTCATATACCGGACGGTAGACACGTCTTATTTAAAATTACTGGGTTTAGTTATTTACAAAATAGCATTTAGTGGGCAAAGTAAAGATTAGAATTAAATAAAAAATAAAAAATCATGAAATTAAATATAAATTTAAACAATTGGAAAAAGTAGCTCCATTCATCTTACTATAAATAATAAGAGATAAAAAAGCCTTTAGTTTGTAAGTAGGTTTCGTTCATAGTCCCGTACACCCCGAATTCTTTTACCGCGGAGTTATCACGGCTTTTGTTAAAACGAATGCTGAGGATAAAATGGCCGAAAAATGACATTTGCATTAATCTTTGAAAAAATATATAAACAATACAATATGAATAAAACTAATTACTAAACACTTTACTCTCACCTTGCCATCTTTCTCACTAGAGTCAAAACTATTGAGGAATTCTGCAAGAACTTTCTCCTTGTCTTCTTTTACGGAGTAAATTTTATCTAGATCAGCAATTGTGATAATACCATCGCCCGTTTTATCCATCTTTTTGAACGCCATGAGAACCACATCGTTCCTCGTGTCAGACATGGGTGGCTAAACAGATAATACACGGTTCAGTAAACAGATGACGGACACCGCATAAGCTTTTCTTATATCAGCAATTGTAACTTAAACTACACCCCCAATTGCTACTTGTATAGCTTTTTGCATGCCTGACGAATTTTATTGCCCTGCTCGTCTCAGACATGGCCGACTGGACAGAGAATACACGGTTCAACTATCAACTGACAAACCGGTTTAGCTTTACAGTCATAATGCAGGCACAGTTTGTCCAAGGAATCGTTTCATATCAAGATTACCGAGGTCATCATGACCTGCCACAGGGGTACGTTACATTAAAATGGGCAATGTCCCTCCCAAAGTAAGACTGGACAGTGAGAGTGGTGTGTAAACAAACGACTACAAATCTGGGTAGAGGTTGTACAAATACAACGTTCGTCTCTCTCCACATAACTGTATTTGATATGCACCAAGGAGAATCTATTGTAATACAGATTGTAGATGCAGAGATCTGTATCTGATCGTCTTTCATATCGTGTAGCTTTCTCAAATACAGAGTGTTGCCACACCAGATTCCTCTTGCAGTTTGGAACAGGCTCAGATATAAACACAAACCAAATGCCACAACCTCATCGTGAACAGGTTTGATTTATAAAACTAAGAGGAAATACGGTCCGTGTAACGCTTAACAGTTTTTTCTTTCTTGTGTCCGTCATACGAAAACATGGGCGTTCAATTTTCAATTTTTGTTTATCCTAATTGAATTTGTCAAATTAAAAATTGGTCGCTCAGTTCATACCTTTTGTTTTTCTTTCGCCGTTACATAAAACAAAATGTAAAAGTTCATTTTCATTTATTTATTTTGATAGCGAATAATCAAGACAAGATCTGCAACACTTAACAGGCGAAGCTTTCAATTTTGTTTCTTTCAAAATTTTGTCTGAGTTTTGCTCAACGCAAGTAGTAAAGAGTGAGCAGCTCGGTTAACATTTGCTATTACATAATAAGGAGGGCTTGTGCGTTATCAAGTACTTATTGTTTTGTGCGTTATAAATAGTGCGGGAAAGTTTGCCTCGGCACTACCGATAAAGAAGGGTGTGTGCGTAATATGTACACGATTGCCAGCGACTGTCAACTTGTAGGCTGCCAAGAACGGATGTCCACTAGCTAGATCGAGTCTCCCGCACTCGATAACCAGTTACGCATGCGTTAGTAGTATAGAAAGGGCAACTCGTTCATTATTTGCTATTACATAATAAGGAGGGGTTGTGCGTTACCAAGTACTACTGTAAAGTGCTTAAAATTTTGTATGGAATTTATTTTTTTTCGCGACAATTAATCCCCGCTAATAGACGCATAGTTTTAATACAATGTAACCACGCTATAATGCGCCACCTAATACCTCGTAAATGGTTATAACGCGCTTCAAACCTTGTATCCCAACAGCATGTGACAGCCTGTCACTCTCGGGCGATGGTCTTCGTCTCTTTCACGACCGCACCCAACAGCGGCGGCTACGGCCCATCCCGCAGGTGGTTGGTCATGGCGTTGGGGTGGCCTTTCCACATGTGCTGCGGCGTCGTGCGGCATTCTACAGCGTCGTTCTTCTAGAAATAACGACATGATGCGTCATAAATTACTCAAGCATCCAGAAGAAAGCAAAGAAGAATATGGCAACGGTGGCGTTCATAATGCTGCTGTTGAAGAACAAGAAGAAAAAGAAGAAGAGGAAAAAGAAGAAGAAGTCCTTCAGTCTGATAATGACAACCCATCGGTTTCTTCTCGAGAAGACGGAGATGACGACACCCCGTTTCGTAAGCTTTAAGAATAAAATTATCGATGCAGCAGGTGATGAATTCGACAAAGCTTCCTACGAAACCATCTTACCCGACATTCGTAAGTCGATCCGCGACGAATATCTCCTCATGAACACGCAGAAGTTATGAAAACAAAGCGTTGTTTGGAAGAGATGTTTCTTTATATGTAGAGGAAAATCGCTGACCTCTTCATATAACCCACACATCATTTTTTTTATCACGCACCAAAAAATAGTACTTGATAACGCACAACCCTTCTATATTATGCAATAGCAAATGATATTCGAGCTGCTCAATCTATACAACTTGCGTTGTGCCAAAAATCACAGACAAAACTGTTGAAAGAAACAAAATTGAAAGCGTCGCCTGTTAAGTGTCGGAGATCGCGTCTTGGTTCTTCGCTATAAAAATAAATAAATGAAAATTGACAAATGAACGTTTAATTTTTAATTTTTGTTTTTAGGTAACAGTGAAAGAAAAATAAAAGGCACGAATTGAGCGACCAATTTTCAATTTTTTTATCTTGCAAATTGAATGAGGAGAAACAAAAATTGAAAATTGAACGTTCATTTTTCTGTTTTTCATTTGATGGACACAAGAAACATAAAACGAAAATTGAACTGTAAAGCGTTACACGGACCCAAAAGGGCCCACGATTTCTTTATATACATAAGAACTGTGTAGAATGTTTTGTAAAATTTTGGGGGTTATGTGATGAGGAATTTACAACATATCGTCCATGCATGTTACTGAAACTTTTAGTCCATTTTTCCATACTGCAAATAATCTCGGGCGATATATGCGTCATTTTAGGCCCACTTATCCACGTGTTTCTTGTTTATGTTTGAAGGCTTTTCTTGTGATGATATGATAACGTCATTGGAGCTATGTTATTATTAAATTAATTAATTACAAAGGACAAAATTTGTATTAATTACAAGTCTTATATAAAAAAGGAACGGTGTTTTGTTCAAATGTGATATTATCCAAGAAACTGGCTTGCTTGGCGTGCTTTGTTTTGGTATGAATCCGCGGAGTACTTTGGTTCTTTTCCACGCATGCTCACAAGAATCCGGCTGGTTAACATTACACGTTTTCGTGTTGTATTATTGCTTCCAACCACCTCCGAGATAACTGTAACATGTATATAATCAGTATAATACAAGTCTATATAAGATACGTATTCGCATCTACCGGCGTGTCAGAGGTTGAAAATTGATCCGCAGCTATCGACCGACCTCTCAAAACCTATATCTGATTTGTCTCTGATTGTTTTAGATACGGTATACTTAACACAATGACAAGTATTTTGCCCACACCTACAATACCCACCGGTATTTCTTTTCTGTCGGTTTTCAATTTTATTTTTGCAAAGGGAGATAACTTAAACATGTCAACTCGGGCTGGGAAGTTTCATTCTAAACGTTATTCGCGGACCTACCTCGAGATTTCATGAGGAGATTCCAGCTCTAAGGTATCACCGAGCCAT
>JAQQZZ010026478.1:0-10911 GCA_030265115.1 Mopalia vespertina | reverse complement strand
ACATTCAAGAATCTCAAGCTGGGTGTTGGTGTTTCTTTCAACCTTATGTCAGTACTACCTCCCCACCCGCTTTACAGGGCTGTAAACGTCATGGCGACTTTTTCGAACTTTTTTCCCCCACTTTTCACTTCGTGTTATGGGCTTGCTTGATACCCTAACAAGCGATCAAAAAAGTCTGCTGCTTTTCATGGGCTGTGTTCGCTCGTTGTTTTCTTTTTCGTTGAACGAGATTGGTATTCACGTGAAACAGGCTTTGTGGTGTAAGGGTCTACGCTTCGGTCGTTTCTTGGCGCTTGTGTTGTATGCATCAGGGCGACTTTTCAAACACTTTTCTGACTTTTCACACTTTTCGCTTCGCCTTTGACCGCTTCTTGAACTGTGGTAAAGTAGTCGTCGACATAAAAAAAAAAGAATAACATGCTACTCTATATAAAACGTAATGAAGTTCTACATCATAACCTTGGGTAGCACTATTCACATTTAAACAGTGTACAGTGTGCATGAAGACTAGAGCAGACGAGTGTTATATCGACTCAGTGGTGACCCCTGACTGGCACGTGATACGGTCAATGGTCACCACTGTGTCGTCATGCCGACAGTATGTCGACTCAGTGGTGACCCCTGACCGTGACACGTGATACGATCAAAGGTCACCACTGACTCGCCATGTTGTTGTCATAACCTCAGTCACGCGCTGGTGTCTGCGCCCTTTTTTTTCTGTGCGGTTAAAGCGATTGTATTAAAGCTTTTCACATCGCTGATTAGTATGACTATTAGGACATCTCGTTTGCTTCCTATAATAACCCCATTTATAAAGCACACCGCTTGGGTTTAACGTGTGGTATTGTTGTCTGCTAGCTTTATTTTGAACAGCGTGTTAATAAAAAAAAATTAAAAAATGTTTTATTTTGTACTCAAGCGAGTACACTATTTCAATGCGTTATGTTTATTTTAATGGGAATTTGACTTTGTACACCGTATACAAGCCGACTGGGTAGCTGTGAGTTATAGCATGTTGTTTTTAGATCTTGTTTACATCAACCAACCATGCGTCACTTGACGTAGTTCTAAAAATACACACAGGTTGCACGTGCTAACGTCATACTGGGGTCATCAGAATGCCGGAAAAAAATGTGTCATTTGCTTGCCTAAGAATTCTGGCATTATGTACAAAGTCAATGACTGAAGGTCTTAATATGATACTACAATGCTATTGGTAAACAAGTCGTTAAAAATGAAGAGTACATAGACAATCACGCTGACGTATGTCTCTTTTTTATTTATTTGAAATAACCTACAGTCTGGCTATATATATATAATCGTCATACTTCATCAACAGGCTGGTTCATTAACAGTACATAATAACGCTTCCGTATGTTTTTTATTTAAAATAACTGGCGTAGTGTTAAATAATCTCCACATTCTAGCAAAAGGTTTTTCTTTATAATGTATAGTGAATAGGTATGGCGATCATGGAGTGCAGGTTTTATAAAAGAGATGCCCAATCTCCATGCAGTCATCCATTTCCCAGCATGAAATTGAATATGGAACCAGCACGCCAGAGAATTCGGCCAGTCGCAATGATGTCGACCATGCCACGCCTCAGAAGAAGAAGACCAAAGACCACCAAACCAGCCCGTGGTCAGAGCGTGGCTTACAGCCGGCTCATCAAATATTCGTGCCCATTGGAACAAGAACAGCTAAGAGACGACAAGATGGTGAACTCCACAACATCAGAGGTTGCTGGTCCACCTCAGCCCGGGGGAAGTGGGGACCAGAACCAGCCCCCAACCATCACCGTCGCAACTACTAGGGGATCTAAACGTCGAGGTCTACGCCACCATCACCAGGTGACGGGCTGACCCCTCAGAGGCAAGCGGGACGCTGGACAGCGGCTGGGAGGTGCCTGAATGTACAACATCCTCAAGTGGTGGCAGGAGGAGGTCCTGCGGCCGAGTTCAACAATTAAAAGTAGGCTGGCCCTACTGTAATATCTCCAAAGACCCTTTTCGGGCCAACCAAATTTTACGAAAGTGGTCTACTAAAATTTGCACTGTTCAATGAACACAACCGTGTTTAATTCCAACGGTCCTTGTCAGGGCTAACCAAATCTTACAAAAGATGACATAGCACCAAACAACAACACACTTGGCAAATGTTCCAACCGGGGACCCCGCACGGGCCCATCACGTGCAATCTGTAACGTCACGTCAACCCTTCCTTGTTATGAAATGGCAAATCATGAATAACTGAGTTGCTCTTCCTTTACTACTCCTACCCAAGCGCATGCGTGAATACTTCATGAACCATGAGGCAAAAAAGCATCCATTTTTGTTTTAAAGCGCCCTATTTTAGTAATACTTTTATTGCACCTTTATGATGCAAAATACACTAACATAAGCATATAAAACATGCATTGGGTTAAACCATTGCTGTCTGTTTGTAAAACGCGAGTGATATATTTTGCTGCTAATTTAAAAACGCAAAAGTGTCATTCAATGTTTATACTGTATGCATTCAAAATATTGATGTGTAGCCTTCTTTGCAGAATTTACTGTAATGTAATAAAATTCAATTAAGTGTTACACGTCTAAATGGGAACGTGTGCGGACAATACAGCACAGGTGGACAATACATAAGCTATTCCCAAGTGATGATGATGGACAAAACAACACTGAACAGCAATTTAAAGATAATAGTCAATTATTGGATTAAAGCACAGTCACAATAACAGCGACACTCAGCCCCAGCAAGCTGGAGACAGCCGAATGTCTTACATTATACATTACCAGTGTAACTGGCGAAATGCTTTAGCGGTTTGCAAATGAAGAAGACAGTGTGTTGAACGAAACTTACTTGATTTCACTCTTCAATATTTCCATTTTACAGCTATCAGAAATACGGCGATCGGGACTCTTTTGGTGTCTCAAATCGCTAAGGCAGTTTTGCATTAACCCCCTTGTCAACCATGTAAATCCATCAAAGAGATGTTAATGCTCGTCAAGTTTAGTTCACAATTCAGATAAATTAATGTTTCGATTACTTGTTTAGACTGCAAAAACTGCGAAAATCGAGCAAATAGAACATTTTAATATTTTTGGTTTATTTTTGACCAAGTCATGGATTCGATTATACTTTTTTTCCGCCTAACTGACATTGAATATCAATTGAAGGGAAGTGAATGCTCGTTTTTATATATTCACATTCCGTATATGTCAAACAACTATATGCTTTTGCGGACCTGTACAACTCACCAGTTGTCCGGAATCTTTAAGGAAACAGACGAATGATGATTTTATGTGATTGGGCCTGGATTAGGCCGAGCTTCATATCCCTGTATACTGTAATTTCAGGTTAAACAATAAAAATAAATCACCGGTTACAAATAAAAGTAATACCCCTGTTAAATTGAGCTATGTACATAATACACACCCCGCACAAATGAATGTCGTTTCCGCAATAAGCTCAAAGATGTCAATACACATCCAAAACAGAAAGACCGAAATTTCACAATGTTTCCTTTAAATTGATGGCCAATATACTCCAATCAGAAACGACACTCATGGTGTCTTAAATTTGTGCATCCATTTACAGTTATGTCTTAAGTTACACATCGGATATCTACGGGAGGTAATAAAAACGGGGTTGTAGAAAAAAGAGATGTCATGTCTCAGTATGCATATTGGATGCCCTAAAGTACAAGTGCATTGTCTGTTTGGTTATAATGTTGTGGAAAGTATAACTGGTATGTTGAGGGGTAAGTGAAGTTGTATGCATTGCCCAGCTCATCATATGTCAAACGTTGTGTTGGACGACGTTGTCTAGCTGATTGCCTCAGTGCATTTTCCTCTTCAGTGAAGATACCAAATTCTGAGGCATTGTTAAATGTTATATGTTGCTCTTGAGGCTGTTGATCTTGTAAGGGAAAATGTGGGTGGTTTGCTTGGAAAACTGGCGCATCTGCGTTCAGATGAGGCAATGGTCTTAAAGAGTGGAATTCTTCGTCGTTTTTTTAGTTTTCTGTCTCAACAGGAGACTTGACACAGATTCGTGGACACCATTTCTTCCTCACTGGTGTTTCATTTCAGTAGGTTCTTTTACAGGTGAGTCATGGCATGGCATTAACAAGTTTCGGTGTACTACCCGAGCTGGACCTATACCATCTTCTGCCTTTACCTTGTAAACAGGTGAATCTGTCCCCATCTGTTTTTACACAGTATATATTTTGTCTTCCCAGTATCGTCGAAGTTTTCCAGGCCCTCCTCGTCATATTTTTGTCATATCTCGATTAAGCACGAGTTCAAGAGGAATCCGACCGTTTAGAATCCTTGTTAAAGGCATCCTTCATGCCCAGGACCCACTCTTCGACATACTTCGGATCTTGTCGCTTCTCCTGATCAGTGAGACCAAACGCCATATCAATTGGCAAGCGAGGTTCTTGTCTAAAGAGCAGGAAATAAGTTGAATATCCAGTGCTGGTGTGAGGAATACAGTTGTATGCATGGGTCATTTGGTTCAAATGAAGATGCCAATTCGATTTGTGATCTTCTGGAAGAGTCCGTAACATATCCACTAGAGTTCTGTTGTATCTGTCGGTCTTTCCATTGCACTGCGGATGGTACGGTGTTGTTCTGGATCTACCAATGTTTTACAGTACTCAACTAGACGTTCAAAGAGACAAATTCTCAATTTCCCCGCCCTGGCCGTGGTGAATTCTCTTCGGGAAACCATACCTCAATATATAATCATTGAAGAGCTGTTCTGCAGCTGTCTTTCCGCTCTTGTTCTTTGTCGCACATGCTTGACTGTACCCTATAAAGTGGTCCACGATTGTGAGGATGTACTCATGTCCGCTGCGACTTTTTTCGAGATGAAGGAAGTTTAGTGATACCATTTTAAAAGAAGAACTTGTTGTGGTGTTGAAAAGTGGCGCTTTGGGAGGCAATGATGGTCTTTTGCTCATAATGTAATCGCAACGGTTTCCGATATGGTAAGTGACATCAGCAGATATATGGGGCCAGAAGAATCGTAGTCTTGTTGCCGGTCTTAGATAATCAATTAAGATTGCCGGACTTGTCCAATTGAAGTCGTTATCCTTTTCTGACAAGTGCTGCCACTTCCATAGATTCTAATCTGATTCCACGAACACGTTTACCTTGTCCTCGGAGTTCGAAGTATTGAGTTATAGTGTTATTCTCAACTTGAGCTTGACGAATCTCCGCCTTGGATAACGTTTTATTGCTGACTTCGCACGCAGAAGGATCTAAATCAGGCTGACTAGAAACGGCTGTAATCCAAGCAGATGTTGCATCATGTATTCACTCCATTGCTTTGGCATGTGCTGCGACTTCTTCTCGTGTTATTCGGTGTGAATAAGATCTTTGACGTCTATGGGCAATATGGATAGTCCGTCGGCATCTCCATAAAGCCCGCCGCACACCAGCGATTCTTCGTCGGAGACTAAAAATCTCAAGGAAATCGCTCCGTGTGCGGGGAGCTTGCGACGCGACTAGACACTGTTGGAGACTAGTCGCTAGGGATCAAACATGTTCGATATGTTGGAACTCGTCGCCGACTGTCGGCGACAAATGAATGGCTTGGTGCCATCATGGACCTTGTGGTGAGCAGGTTGATTAGACTGTTGACAACTTGTTCTATTCAGCTGTCCATACTATCTTGGTGGACGAAAGGAGCTTGACCATGACCTTTACCAGACTTTTTTCGTTTCTGATTGGATTGTTTGCTGTACCAGTGATCGGTGATTTAAGGGGATCATACAATATATTTGCCCTACGGGAGAAATCTGGGATATATCGCCTGTAGTACCCAAGGAAACCTAACAGCTTACGAGCGTCTCCAATTGTTTTCACTTCTCTCTCTTTCATTTGAACAACAGACTTCAAATCTTCTGGATCTATTTTATATCCATCTTTTGTGCCGATTTTCCCAAGGTTATGGAATTCGTTTTGAAATAGTTTATATTTTGCTAGTTTAAGTTTTATCCCTTTGCTGCTCAATCTGTTCAAGACTTTCCCAACATCTTCCAAATGCCGCTCAAAGGTAGGACTGAACACTATAACATCATCAAGACACGGTAGGCAAAATTCATCCCTCAGATCTTCAAGGCAAGTTTCCATGGTTCTCTGGAATGCAGTCGGAGCTTTGGTAAGTCCAAAGGGTATTCTATTCCACTGATACAAGCCCCATGGTGTGACAAATGCAGTAAGGTGTCGACATTCTGGTTTGATGAACCCTTGATGGTACGTTTTGCCCTGCTCTAGGACTGAAAACCATTTGTTTCCCCCAAGACATTCTAATGCTGATTGTATTCTTGGTAGAGGTTGTTTGTCTGGAATAGTTTTTGCATTCAGCTGGCGATAGTCTATACAAAGTCGGAGTGCGCCACATTTCTTCCGGACGCAGACCATAGGAGATGAGTACGAAGACATGCTCCTTGTGATCCATCCTTTTGCAATGAGAGTCTAGAGATGTTCTTTTTCTTCTCTGTACAAAAGTCTTGGGATTGATGTGTAGGTTGTACGAACAGGAATAGTGTAATTCAGATTTATCTCCATCTCTAAATCAGGGATTAGCCCAATGTCATTGCCATCTTTGGAAAAGACTTTATAATGTTGATTTAGCAGTTCTCTGACCATCGGACTTTGGTATTCTTTTAAATAGGATATGGTGAGATAAAATCATTTTCATGAATAGTGTTTTTCTTGCTTACCCATTTAGTGTTTTCTTGTGTCATAAAATCTACAATTTGTGCAAACTGTAATGTTCCTAAACACAGTCGACCTGGGAGTACTATGTTTGTTGTATTTACGTTGTGTATTAAGATTGTGACTTTCTTGTTTTTGTCTACATGTAAGACAGCTTCGTGTATTTCAAGACCATCTGGTAACAATTGATTTATATTGGGCTCAAATAGCATGTCTATGTCTTCTAAAAAAATATTTGTTAAATGTACATTGCATTTCAGTTTTCTTGTTTGACCAGGGTGCATTTTAAGTTTGTTTTTAGGTGATTTTACTGTACAAAGTGTTTCGTGAACATATTCTTTCTTAACAATATTAACAATCCTCTCTACTTGCTTTCTGTTTTTCCCTGGTAGGGAAGCATGTAATATGTTCACTGCAGCATTCTCAGGTGGTTTTTGTTCTGTGATACAATGTTCCAAATACTCTGCTATGGTGTTGTATGCAATAATTGGAGAAGTAATTGTGATGTTACAGACTAACATAGGGACAAATAAAACGTTCCTGGCATAAGATCCGGTAACAAGTCCAAGCTTGATTTCAACCCATCCAGCATACTTAACCAAAGTCCCATTTGCTGCTTTGAGCCTAAGGCCTTCAAAGAACAGGTCACTGATATCTCTAATTGGTTTCTTTGGTAAGTTATCTTTAACCCAAGAAAATGGTAGAACTCCAACCCCATCAAATGAACAATTAACCATACACCATCAACCAACAAGTTTAGCGAATTCTGAACTGTCTCTGAATTATCAAGCGACCCTTTTTTAATTTCGGTTACAACAGGTCCATTAAAAGTAGCCAGTCCTAGTTTTCCTGCTTCTACCCCCGTCTACACCCTTCTGCCATGTTCTACAGAACCACTTTTAAAACCATGTCCACATTTTTTTCCAGTACCAACCTTTCTACATGCAGCACAACCGGTCTGTTTAGGTTCTTTCTTTGAAGATTCTTCGGGATGGTGTTGTTTTGGGAAACTTTGCTCTATGACTTGCAACCGTTCTACAATTTTGGCCAGATTTGATTGTAAAGCCTCTATAGCCACAGGCAATGTTCCAGCTTTTGGCTTCTTTGTTGCCGACTTTGATACAGCTACATCTACATCCGGTCGTGAGTCAACTTCTGCCACTTTTGTAGACCCAACACGAGCTGACACAGCATCATTGAGGTTAGCCATTGAATCAGCGTCATCTATATCTTGATCTTCAAGAAAGACACGCCTCTCACTCCTGATAATACTACTCTGTAAACCAGTTCCCACTGCTCGAAGAAACATGTTCTGAACCAAGCTCGAATCATATTTAGCACCAGTTTCTCCATTGGATGCAAGAAGAAGTTTCTGTCGTAAATCCATGGCACGTATGAAGAAAGATTGTGGTTCTTCATTCTCACCTTGGACAGCTGAAAGAAGATCTTGGTACAAACTAGTAGACTTCCGCTCCTGATAGTAAAAACGAATTGTCCTCTTAAGATCTAGCAGTCATCTTCTTACTATCCAGGTAACTTCTTAGATCAAGGCCGTGGGCCACAGTATTTTTTATTGCTAGGATGATCTCTCTTTTCTCTACAACTGAATCTTTTACCAGCTGACTACAATATGTTTTGATGGATGTTAAGACTGAATGCCTTCATCATCATTATTAGAACCAGATTTAAGATGAATCACCAAAGCTTCCATAAGTTCTTTCTTAGTAAATGATGCAGACCACTCACCAGGTAAGGGTTCATGGTGTATGACTTTTAGCAGTTGTGTGGTGTTACGGTTGTGTAATGTAGGCAATGTAATGCTATGTAGATTACGTACTGGTTGTAGTTCTCTAAATGAACATTTGTTTCTTAATCATTTAAATGATACGTGTTGTTGCCTTTGTGGGTACAGGTGTGAATCTGTTTATCAATTTTTTTTTATTGTAATAAATATACAGCGTCACGCCAATTATTTATCACAAATACAACACGTTTGGCTAATAAGTATAACTTAATCGTCGAAAGAATCTCGTACTGTTTGGCCCTACTTCTATGTCAGTAGTCGATAATGAGATCCTTATGACTTATGTTACTGATTATATATTGTCTACAAGAAGATTTAATTAGGCACTAATTTAAATTTGGCATGTATAGTATATGCTTATCTAAACTATGCAAGCGCTTAAATTCCTTACATTGTAATTTCGATCATTTGTTTGCCATTTTATCCATAATTGTATTCATTTTATATTGTGTCAGGGAGACAAAACATAAGCAGATTGCTTAATTTGAATCCCATTCCAATAAATTTTTGTATAAACCAAGGTTGTGTAAGATATCCCTAACTTCAAACTATAAATCTAGTGCCAAGATTTCTTATGTGATTTTGAGTGAAATGGTATGCTTGTCAATGTATTTTTATTTTGGTGGATTTAGACATTTGAAAGATAGTCAAATCCCTGAAATATGCTCCAAAATTACAACAACAAAAAAACAATACGAAGTTGCACATAGAAACACATGTTAACTGGGACAAAAATACATTTAAAAAGATGGTGATATTCTTTAAAATGTAAAAAAAATTTATAAGGATGCACATGAAACATACTCAATTAAAATCTAACATTGAAAATAGGGTCAAAATAGTCTTCGTTATAAATATTTTGCAAAAACGATTATGAGAATTAATTTAAAAAGATAAGAAAATGAAACCTTCATGCGTCTTCACTTATTTTTCTTATGGACAAATTCACACAGGTTAAAGTCATTGTATTTACCAAGTTTAAGTTCCAGACAAATCACAGTCAATTTCAAAAAGCGTTGCTGTTGCACACGGTTCATAAAGTCTGTTCTTCGTTTATCTTGTAGAACTATTTACTGACGCTCGTCTTCACACAAGAGCTCGACAACACGCGAGTTTTTTAGATCGAACAACAACCGCGAAACTGGAACGCAATCGTACGGTCCTTTTATGACTGGATCCGAAAGAAATCATTCTCACTGGAAATCATACATACGCACAAGTTGAAAAAGAAGATGAAATAAAATCTAGATTACTCGCACTTATCCTGGAATACAATCGACGCCTTGATTTCATTCACATTTCTTGAAGATGAATTTCTTATTCCAGGCTGGCTGCTATGCAATATTGAGAATTTCACTGCTGTAGTCGACCCATGTCCATGATTATTTGAATGATGACATCTTGTTGACACCCATCCCGGTCAGACCCCCAAAATGTTACACGTCTTGTTAAATGGGAAGGTGTGAGGACAATACAGCACAGGTCGACATTACATCAGCTTTTCCAAAGTGATGACGATGGACAAATCTACACTGAACAGCAATTTATCTGATCAAAGTCAATTATTGGATCAAAGTACAATCACAATGACAGCGGCAGTCCGTCCCAGCGAGCGGGAGGCAGCCGAATGTGACGCCAACACAAGGCGCGTCATCAGAAATGGTTAAAACCATGTGACTTTATTTAAAATCAACGTGTTGTCCGTCAATTGTTATTATTGTGTACCGATACAATTGGAATAAAGAATTCAAAAAGCAATAGATATGTCTTCACCGTGCCAAAATTGCAAGGAACTATATAAACTTAAGCAATTATGTATGGCAGGCGAAGTGCATGTTTCAATATTAATTAAATAATATTTGTTTGAAAAAGTTAATATGTTTGAATAAAAACGTAACATATGTTTTAAAATTCTGCACTTGCATTCAACACATTTATATATATTTATTGTCGACATTTTTATATTTTTTCATGAAACAGTTTAAATTTAATGTTGTAAAATTGCGTTCTGGGAAATATAATACTTTAACCCGATAGCCCCTGGAAACTGTGACCGCACAGTCTGTGAACTTAAAGTTCCCTTAATGAGCGGAATTTTTGTAATTTGTCCCTGTGGATGCCAAGACACAGTGAAAAATTCACCCGCCATTTTAAGACTGCAACACGTGGTGTTGAGGTCAAACGCGCCACTGATAGCACAGGTATATTGATATAATCCAATGAAATTTCGCGTAACATATATCAATGGCTGAACCATTGAGATATCCCATAATGCATTTATGCAATAAATATATTTATGTTCGTGTTGAAGACAAATAAAAATTCATGCATATAAATCCAAATCATCGCATACATATAAAAACTTTTACAACAAATATATAA
>JAQQZZ010026467.1:0-10911 GCA_030265115.1 Mopalia vespertina | reverse complement strand
AAAGATATTTGATTGGTCAATATTTGTGGAGCTCTTCTGTTTAGTGATTAAAGTAGCAAGACATGGCCGCGTGGATGTAGTTTAAGCAATACTCAATGTTTAAGATCCAATTATAAAATGGATATAGCTCCATTAGAAAATTAGAGAGCATAATTCAACACAAAAAATGATGCCCGTTTGACACATATGCATTTTATTGCAGAGAGGAGTATCGCTTTAAACTTCAACACACATTCAGACAGATTTTTTTTAGATGATTCAGTTTATAAAGTTCAGATTTTGGATGTAACAGTTACATGGATAATGTAATGGTATATCATATTTCCTTTAAGTCTACATATACCTATCAACTCCTCCTTGCTAAATCCTAAATGTAAATCATTCGATCACTCACAAGTATGGTATCATAATTGGAATTGCAGTACCTGTGCTTCATGAAACCAGACATATATATGTTCTCTTTAATACCCTGGTTTCTAAAGGATATATTATTTGTCTTCTTCTCAGAATAAATCTGGCACACTGTACAGTTTTAATGTAAGACAATGCGTAGAATAAGCACCTTAATATATAGAACATCACAATTTCTGCAAGATATTGATTGGTAGGTCATCAAAATATATAAAAGACAAGATGTTTGAGCTATACTGTAGTATACAGACTTAAAATGTCTATTATTTGGTAGACATTTTGAACTGTGATTGATAGAGTGGCATATAACGTGTAAAAACCATCTGAAACTATATGACGGCAAAACGAAAACTCTGCTTACGATTCGAGTCAACAATCATTGGAGTTCTATAAGGTCTATATCACCAGTTTTACGGCCTATATCACCAGTTTTAATTTGAGAAATGTTAAGATCTATGAAGGGCCGCCACCTGCATCAATCAGTCAGGTATTTGAGCGCTGAATCAATCACAATATTTGATATCCGGGTACGAGGTTTAGCTTGTCGACAAATGGAAGAAAAAGAAGTTACTCTCCGACCGCGCGAGGAACTGTTAATGAGGTTTCCTGCAAGCTTTCCAGCTATGTCAGACAAGCGATGTCGTTATTAAAGTAAAATACCATTCATGAGAATGAACTCCAATCAAACTAGAACATCGAAATATCCTTGAAATTTACCTACCAGTAACGATATAATTATAGTAGGCCTACATGTAAGCTAAACTGCTCAACAATATGGTTTCCGAAGGTAACTGCACTGTCAAATAAGCAGCGCTGCTGGCTAACGAAAGCGTAAGGGAAAACAAAACAATAGATATATTATATTATGGCACTAGATTTTAACATAACTTAATCATTAATACATGTGTGAGGCATATGGTTGTCAGTGGTACAGTGCGTTACTTACAACATATGCTTATACACTGGACAATTACATGAATATTACACTCATCTCGTTCATTTCTTTCGTTGCTGTCGATGCACTGGTGCACACGTTCTTTCGATCAACTTATTATACCTGCAAAGTTTGTAAGATGTAAACCGTAACGTGCATTATGTAACAAATGGCGGAAGATACAAAGAAAAGTTATGAGCTTGACGTTTTTAACTAAATGAAACAATTGACGACAGTACAATGTTTGATCACCTTTATATGCAAATTTCCAATTAACTGCTTAAAGAATGATATATTTTACATGAGACCCATGCATATGGAATGTCAATTATGTATTTTTTTTTAAATCAGAAAATACAACAGAATATCCTGCTCGTTCTAGTACGAGCATATGTAGCTCAGTCGGTTAGAGCGCTAGCTCTGCTGGCCAAATACCCGAGTTCGAATCCAGGATGGGGGACAATCCACATTTTCTTTCTCTCCATTGAATATAGGCTATATATATATTATTGTACGTGTACAGCTCTTGTGAGACTTTCGTATATCAAACGTCGGGGAACACATACTCTACGTTTGTATGTCTAATGTCAGTGAGCCCGCAATTTTTGTTTGTAATATTATTTCAGAAATTGTTTGTCAGTAACCCAGATAAATTAACTTCCGACTCAGAAATAAGTCAAACAGTCGGCCTATAGGCCTACAGTACAATATGGTTTGTTTGCTCATAACGAAAAAAATTGGCGTAATTCTTTTTCAGTTAACATTATATGTGTGTGCACCAGAGTGGACATCTGGCTTTGATACATACTAGTTAGTATTCCAATTAATGACACTTTATTCCAATTAGATTATTTAAATTAAGAATAAGAATTGTAAGGAGATTTAAAAGAAATAAACCAATCTACAATATAGGTTCAAAAAAAGGTATTCATTGCCTCCGTGCAAGGCTCAATACAGCTTGTGGATCGAAACATTTGATAGCCACAGTGATGTGAGCGAAATAAATTTAAACAAGGTGTAAAGCCTATATGGACGAAACATAAGTAGCCTTTAAAGAAACATGAAGGGTTTTTTTTAGCTTATAGACACATATTCGATTGGCCCACCATCAGGTAAGTGAATTAACCTTAAAATATAGCACGAAGCACACAACCAGAGTATAGCAAACAAACAAGTATATGTACAAAAAAAAAATTGTTATACCATTGGTCAAATTCTTTTGCTCATATTGATCGAAAACACGTCACGCGGGATTAAACATAACATGACGTTGCATGATTTCTGTCGAAGCCGTGCGATAATAGTAATGTATCACACTGGAGCGAGTGACAATTCCAATTAGCTTTCTGCCCTTGAAAGTTATGTCCCCTTTGGTCACGTGAAAGCGTTCTCCGTTAAAACAGACTCCCGTCACGTGAAATTGTGCTCTTGTAAAACAGAAGCCACAAATAATTTCGGTGTAACAAGAAAAGTATGGCACTTCAGGATTTGTCAGCTCTAAGCCTAAAGGCAATATCTCAATATTTTTCTCGACTTGTAATATTACACAAATTCGAATGGCCAGAATAACTGTGCCGTGCACAAACAAACAATATTCAATACTGCACACTATTTACCACTCTCTAAACAAAAAAGAAACAAATCATAACCATGTTACGCTACTTGGCAGCCTCGAACTGAAGAAACGTAATCCAACCGATACATTTGAATAAGTGAAATAAACTTATTAAGTTAAGTATACTTAAAGTATAGTGTATAACACAAATACACAAGGCCACGAACTCTGTAAACTGTTCTATGATATGTTCGAAGATCGAATGTCGGGCTCCCTGGCATTTGCAAAGTCCATGTAAACGTAAACATCAGACAACCAAACAAACTAACAATATCGTGAGGTCGCTAAAGTCACTTCCAGTCGCTAAACAAAAAACAAAACAAACAAAAAATAATCGGATTCCCTGACATTGGCCAATCGAATGTTCTATTAATGCTCATGTTCTTGGTATAGGGGGGCCGAAGTCTCGTTAAGGAATCATTTTTGTTTCGATTACTGATGCCAATCCTCTTTTTGGCTATATGCAAAATGTATAGGACTAGAATTATATCTATAAATAGAGTGGAAATATAAAACTGAAGAGTTTTCTTCTCCAGTAATGATATATAGATGGATTGAAATATTGACAGAACTCTTCCATCAACAACATCATGCGTGATTTGTTACCAGTAACAAAGCAGATTTTAATGACCTGCTTATAGCTGCGCACAATATCAACACCAGTTATTTTACGAAATTGCAGAAAGAAACGTAGCTTAAATGTCAAATTTAACTTACATCCATGGTATTTATCGCGTTAAGTATTAATTCAAGTGAATTGTATGTGTTATTTGTTGAATAAATCGTCGGAAATGAAGAGAGTAGTTTTACTGTAATGTTAAACGATAGGCCTTCAAAACGGGTCTGGCACCAAAACTCCAAATCACGCAGATTCTTCGCCAGACTTCTGTCCCCTATTATTCGTATGTCGTTATATCAGTTACCCAGCATTCGCACGTCGAATGTTCCGGAAAAGATGTCAAACTGTTTATTGAAGCAGACAGTCGGTCTTGCAATTGAAAGAAACGGTCAGAGTGCTTTACGCCGTGCTTGAGGTTAGTTCTCTTATGTGACCTTCTATTTCTACCTTCTATATGACTAGCATTTACTGCTGGCGTTTCGGCGCCTATGACTGAGGTTCGTGGGTTAATTCCCTGACGGATTTTAACCGGCAAAATGTTTTTTGAAATAGAATCGGTTCAAACTAAGAAAGTGTTATCCCAAAATAACGAAAATACCGTTAATATTCACTTTCTAAAAGACACAAAAATCATTCATTGCTTTCAGCTTTGGCAGCTGTGTCACTCTCCTATCCAAGGGATAGTGAATGTCCGCTACCTAGACTCCAGCTGTTTAACCTTTTATTTTTTTTTAGAAGGCCGGGTGGCTGAGTGGTCTTATTGGCCGGCATTTACTGCTGGCGAATCGGTGCCTTACTCTCAAGGTCGTGGGTTTGATTCCCGGACGGATTTTAACCGGGTTTTCTGAACTAGAATCTGTTCAAACTAACGAAAATAGCATTGCTACTCCTCAAACAAACTGCCCGTATCTAGAGGGTTCAGAGTAATGTGCAACACCAGTCAACCAAAACACTAGCCATGTGGTGGTGTGGTGTAGACATCACCACTCTAGAGAGGGCAAAGTTAGGCCTATCACACATCAGATTGAATTCATTGATTGAGTGATTGCTTTTTTACGTCGTGCTTAAATGTATTTCACTTATATGACGGCGTTGTATTCCCAGAATAATTGACACTAGCACAAACAAGATGTGAAGTGCTTTCATATTGTTGGAAAGTTAATCTTTCTTAAGTTCTAAGAAAAGACAGAACTTCTACTTTTCAAACCAATTGATAGAAACAGTGTCACACAATAATATAAGTTGAATAAATTGAAGCGTATCCTAAAATCCAACAACAAGTAATACAATTATTGACATTTTAGATTTACAAATAACTGTATCACCACATAGATCCATAAACAGCAGCAAGGGTATTATCCTGAGGCTGAGGCAAGGTTCTCTCTGATTTTTTAGAAGAAGAGATCTGTACTGAGCTCGGGGACCAAGGGATACATGTTAAACGAATAACATCTAAACAAGATGGTAATATCATTAAGCTATTTCTATTTCGCTCCAGGATCATATCTACACTGGGTCTCACAGGATGAGGGTTGAAACCTTCATTATCAACCCAAGACGGTGCTCCCAGTATCAGACATTTGGACTCAATAAGGCTCGGCGTAGAGGTTGTCTGGTATGCTTTCCCTGCTCTGGTGACGGACAAAGGGACATTGACTTCAACGAAACGATAACATGGTGTGACTGTAATGAGATCCACAAGGCTACCTCTTAAAGACTGTCTTTTTTATATCATAGAAAAACAAATAATTCAAACAGAAAAAACAAATTCGTGATCCCGAGGACCGGCGCCTTTTCTCTGCCCCGGATAAGCAAGGATCATCAACTCATACATCAGTGCCACTGACAGGTTTGTGAGGCTGCCGATTGGAGATGCCCAATAGGGAAAGACCGTACTGCTGTTAACCCAAGCACCAGACAACAAAATCTGTCATATCCACACAAACTCCCAACTTAAACGTTCCAAAAGAAATATTAATATATCGACATCAGGCCTCCTCTCTCTACATCTCGCCCACCTCAACCTACGCGAGGGGGGCCCATTGGCGACCACTTCCGGTTAAAAGCGAACAGAACACATTGTGCTGGTGGCTGGCCAAAACACAAAAATCGACATTGAATGCTGTACGGACAAGTGCCCAGCACACTCATCTGTATGAAGGACCTGTTTGACATCCTTGCTGGCGATGTTGTAATAAAGTTCCTAAAACAGATTGATGTGTATCACAAATTATATTCTTAACCAGTCAATATTTTAAATAATTTTACCATATGTATAAAATAGATTTAAAGATATTTAACTCTCTAATTTTTACAACTGAAATGAAAATATTTAATTTTAAATATATTTGGAGATTTAAGAACTTATGTTATCCGTTCAGTGTTGTTCTCATCTCTTTTTAATGTACGGCCATGTTAGTTTCAGGCTGGAACAGTCAATCCTACAAAATTGTGAAATATAGAAATTGTTAAAATGATCACTACACAGCGTAGCTGAACTACAACTGAAAGTGGCATAAAACTCTAATTAACTAACCAACCTCATCCAATCAACTTATCAGGTCGTCTTATTTCATTTTAACACGGTTTTAATTTATATTAATTCGCGTAAGATTAAGTCTTATACACCGATATTTGCAATTGTACACCTGTTCATTAAAAGATTTATTTACTGAACATCGCATTTTAGGTGGTGCATCCGTCTCGACAACATTCCACGTGATACAATGATTGTATAGGGATTAGCGCTGGGAATAAAAGGAGCTTGCTCGTCGGGGGCTCTGAATACAGTCCGGTCCCACGTGATCTGATTGCTGGCATTTTAGTGTACACACCGCATTCAAACGTATGATGGTCAATAAAATTAACAACCTGCTTATAAATATGGAAAATAACAGTTTAAAATTAAGAGAGAAAATTAAGATTGTAATTGAAAATGCCTCAAGCTATGAAGGATACTAAAATATATCTTTATGTTATAGTGTTTATTATTTTTGTTTTGCTGTAAAATAGTCCTAGTTCGTATTATCGTTTTGTAGTGTGTAATTTTTTTTAAATTTTATTTACGCCATTATTTAATGGATTTCATTATGTCAACAATCTTTTATTTAATTATTTTACATATTAATTGATCATGATTTATAACCCTACATGTACCGTACAGTATCTTTATCTGCGAATATATTAATCCAAATAACGATCAGTCGTCATTTGTAAATATTATTTTGCAGAGAGAGCAGTTTTTGCTTCGATTGATTGTCTCAAACTTGTTTACTTGCAAATATCCCCTATGTAATGAAAAACACGCCTGGAATACTTTAACTACATTAAAGCGGCATACGTTTGATTCATTCACGCATGCTGTTTAAACTGTTAAGCTGGACACCTGGGATTTGACCGAAAATATGGCAAGAAAACAAAGGCAACAGAAATAATAGGTGGATATTTTTTAGATTGACAGAAAACAGGAGGTTGCACTTAATCTCACCAATAATCACGTTAATCATTTATACATGACCTTATAAGAACGATGAAATTCATAACACATACACATTAAATACATTTATTTTGCATTGACGTTTTACGACGTCTAGGAAGGGAGGCTGTCAACATGGATATAGAAACAGATATCGGCACAAATACGACTAATGAAGCAGAGAAAAGACTAAAGAAACGTACAAAGAAAGGACTTCTATTTTGGATGGAAAATGAGAAAAATCAACTAGATCAGTGTGTAGAGAACTGAAGACAACAGAAAGAGAAATTAATCAACAAATAACAGATACTGTAGGGCTGAAGTGAAACCAAGGTATAGTGTGTTGTTTGCACTTAATGGTGTATTTTTGGATCAAATAACAGAGTATAAAGAGCTTTTTAGTAGCCAAGAAAATTTAAAGCCAGAAAATGACTGTAAGGAAACAAAGCCTTTGAAACAATGTCTGCACGGAAAGACAAACTCAAAATACAGTGACTATTCAAGCTCATCGGCCCATCGACAGTATTATCAGCAATTCTTTGGTCCACATTCTCCCCCATTTATTCCTTGAAAGCAGCACGCCACCGAACACCAACAGTTGAACTCCCATCGTCAACAATTATCTCATTACTATTACTTACCAAATTTAAGACACCCACCATCAGTACCTGTTAATAATTGATTGATTGTTTATTGCAGGAATAAGCCATTACGGCTTTTCTCCCAAAGCAGTTGTACAGCAGTCGAGTAATTAGTACTCACTTAAGACAGTATTTATATAATACACTATATTCCAAAGTATACAATATTATGAAATGTTATGTAATACATCGGTGAATGACAATGGGTGTTAATATTTACTTTTTCTTGCTAAGTTAAGTGCTTCATAAATAAAATTACTAACATTGAGCATTTCCTTTTTCGATTTTGGATTAAACAACGTATTAAATTGATATATGCTAAGCCAGGACAGATAATATCGCTAACAAACTTTCTGCGTAATGAGCTGTATAATGTACAGCACAATAAAAAGTGGTATTCATTCTCGACCATTCCCATATTACAGTTTATACATAAACGTTCAGATAATGGTATATTTTCATATCTTCCTTTCTCTACATATAAGCCATGGTATCCACATCTAAAGCATGCAAACATATTTACAGTTTTCCATGGTACATAATAGGAAAATGTTTAATAACTAGGTGTACCAAAATTGTTAAGCAAATGGTTAAACGTTGAATACCTGGATGATGAATTAACGTTGGAAATCCAGTTTTGAACAAACACATCTGTGATCCTTTATTTCATACAATTAACTAAGTGTTCTGAGCACATATCATTTACAAAAAGATATCCATAACCCAGCCCTTCTTATAGCTTACGAATCCCATGACTCTAGTTATAGACTGATTTTAACCTTATTACCAAGCTTAAATGGCCGAAATATTAATTATATACAATGCTAGACTTATTTGACAATATCTTTAGCCAGTATTGTAAAACGCGACTCTTGATATCAACAGTACAAGGGTACCTTTCCAATTCCCCATACACAAAAATATTCGGGGTGTTTTTAGGATGTCCAAGTAAGTCCTTTAAGTATTACGTGTGGATGACTTCAACATCTTTAACGTCTGTAAACGTCCACAATTCACACCCATATAAAAGAATAGGCTTAACCATTTTATCAAACAACTCTAGTTTCACATCCAAGGTAAGATACAGTTTCTTAAAGCATTGTTTCAATGAATAAACAGCCATTACATATAGTATGATGTTATATAAGAAATATGAATATAGAAACATGAAAGATTGTTCACCTGGACGGATGGCCAAAATTATGCAATAGGGTTCTGTGTAGTTAAGAAATATTAAGAATTTAAGATATATATATTAAAATGACCCTGTCGACATTGACTTGGCAAGCCTTCCAGTTTACACTGGTTCAGTGTTAGCAACATATTTGTTACTGTTCAAGATCTTCTCCAGGAATTGGAATCAATCGACACAAACAAAGCAGTTGGTCCCGACGGTTTGTGTCCAAAAGTTTTACACGAGACCCGTGCTGCAATATCCTCTATATTGGTCAATTTCTTTAACCTTACATTGCAGCTTATAGCACTTTCCAAACAGAACGGAAGAAAGGACAATGTGACACCAATTTGTTATTCTGGAGAACCTGTTAAATTATCGTCTTATCTTCTTGCTAAGTTGTCTAAGAAGATCTTCGAAGGTGTAATTTTCAAACACGTTTTTTTATTTTCTGCGTAAAGCTATTTCTTGTGAAAGCCCGAAATGACGAAAAAGAAGTTATCTCCTTGCTTTTTGACATATCCAAAGCTTTCGACGGAGCTTGACATAGCGGTTTGCTAGCCAAGTTTGGTTCTATGGGTATGTGCTTATCTGGAAATATAAAAGACTGATTTGCCAGTTATCTAAAAAATCGTCAGCAAAGTCGTACACAGTGGGTCAAGGTCAAATGTGAAGGTTATTTCTTCAGGAGTCCCCCCAGGGCTCTGTCTAGTTTCTTGTCTTTATTATTGATCTCCTTTGTAATATTACAAATAATATTCGACTTTTTGCTGACGACACATCAAGCGTTTCATCAAGCGAGTTTTTGATCCCTGAAATGATTAATTCTATTAAACAAGACCTGGAATCTATTCAATTCTTGACTGAACTCAAGAGTAGGCCTATCCATCAATACTTCCAAACTAAAATCATTGTTATGCTCCAGACGTCGGCATCGGCCAAACTTGACATACATTTTATGGATAGTCCAATTGACTACTGCGAGACTCACAAACATCTTGGTCTCACCTTTAACCACTTTGGGAATTAGGATAGTCATATGGACAATTTACTTGCTTCAGCGCAAACTAAAATTTCACTCTTTCGAGGTATTTCAATATCGTTTAAATTGCAAGTGCCTTGAAATAAAATAAAATCTATTGAGTATACTGATATTATCTAAGACAATTTGACTGCCAAATTAATGCGCTTGATGATCTCCTAAAAGATTGTCTCGAATCAATTATCAGTCTAACCTGGGACCTAACATGTTAGGTCCCAGGTCTAACAAAGGGTTTGACCAGTACACTTCTCTACGTAGAATCTGGATACAATACACTTTCAGAACGGAACCGGAAAATCCATCGATTGTGGGCATTTCAAGGGATGTTGACAAATCCAAACAATTCGAATTAAAATAATAATCATTCCAGCTCGTTTCCACCAGAAATCCTTACCAAAATTAATATGTTTATGCTTCGAACAGCCTTTAGCAAATCGTGTTTTCTTTCAGCCACCGTTCGCGGATGACATACCCTACCAGATAACGTTTAAAACAAAAAAGATCCATTCTAATTTAAAACCAGACTATTGCTGAATATTTGTTAATAATAAACCATCAGTGTGGTATCACAAAAGCATTTACAAAATAATTCTTCGTCGGTTGCGAAATGGCTGTAGCTCTCTTCAATAATTTTATATCTGTCTCGCATAGATGTAACCGAGGACTGCACTTCGAATCTACAGACCATTGCTTACAACATTGTCCCACGTTCGCCATCGAACGCAAGCATTTAATTACGTAAATACGCACCAGCTGTAACGCTGATAACATCAGTACAACCGTATTACTGTACGACTCCTGTGACTTAACAGAGACTCAAAATTGTGTAATTACAGTAGCCGTCTGCTTAATGAGATTTGTGTAGTGATCTGAGTAAACCTATGTTGACCACTGGAACGGAAAACACCGACTGGGTTTAACTGGCTACCTTTTGAAAGAAGAGGGGAGGGGAAGGGGGGGGGGGGGGGGGGGGGCGGGGGGGGGCGCAGAAAAAAATATT